>PVIJ01023181.1:0-14699 GCA_004024925.1 Scalopus aquaticus | reverse complement strand
AATGGCCAACAGATACATGAAAAAATGCTCAACATCACTTATAATCAAGGAAATGCAAATCAAAACAACTATGAGATACCACCTCACACCTGTGAGGATGGCACACATTAAAAATGCAGGCAATAACAAATGCTGGAAAGGATGTGGAGAAAAAGGAACCCTTCTACACTGCTGGTGGGAATGTGAACTGGTCCAACCCTTTTCTATTCTTAAGCATTTTTGTCTACCAACACAGGCTTAGAGACAAATTGTTTCTTCAGCAGAGTATCTTTTTGCAACACGACCATTCCTCTGTTTGCATGACATCTGGGAAAGTACTCAGAATGACTTATGTCACAGAACTCTTGACATTTTCCTTCTTCATTAGATAACTTGGTGATGTCACAATGATCATTTCTCTCTGTGTGCCTTGTGTGTTTCTGCGTAAAGATATCTTGTATTCTTACAGTTTTGTTGAGGGCATAAGCTTATGTGGGTGAAGAAATCATGGAATTTCTCGGTTTTGCGTTTGGGTAATGACAGAGCTGCCCTGAGTAAAATACATCTTATGGAAGTTATCTCTGAAGATAAGGGGAGGAAGGTCCAGTCCCCCCCACACACCATGTATACACAAGGGCAACAGAGAAGGCAGAGTTGCCCTCAGGCCTGTCATTTTGTAAGAGTGTGGTCCTCAGGAAAGGGGAGTGTCCCAGATTCCCTGCCCCACCCAAGGGAAGGTGGAGCTGAGCAGGAGAGATAAGAAGACAGAGAGGAGAGAAAGGAAGAAAGGGAGCAGGATGGCGAGCCAGAAGAGGCACAAGGAGCAGAGAGACTTGTGAGGAAGCTGCACTGGCCTGGACTGATTGGGACAGACGTGGGGGAGAGACCCGTGGGGAGGTGACTATGGCAATGTGGATCTGGATTTTGATTTTGCTCTTTAACTCCCAGAGTTGTTTGTTTCTGACCCTTTTCTATGGGTCCCTGCTGAAAGGTGTTTTACACTTGTGGCAGCTTTCTGGCCTTGCCTTGGGCCAATCCCATTTGGGTGACTTTTGCCCACGAGGTGATGGGTAACTTTGGGTGCTTAGTTTAGAAACTATATTCTTTGTCTTTTCTGTATTATCACACTAATTGTATTAAAGTTCCTTTTCCACTTAAGGTCTTACATGTTTTGTCCTGATGCAGCAGATGGCAGAACCTATTTAGAACGGGCAGGTTTGGGGGTTCTGGGGGTGCCCCTCTCCCTGCCCTGTAACAATTTCAGCACACAGTCTTTTAGAAAACACATATTTTGTAGGATGGAGAAACACTTCAGACTTAAAATATGTAAAGACTTAAGGAATGAGATCAGAACATTGAGTTATCTTGATAGAATTGCCAACATCATCATTATCATCAGCTGACAATTTAAAATGAAAACACAATAATATTTGTGCTGAAGCTCTCCCATCACCCCCTCCTATCAGCCTTAACTTTGGGACCCAGCACTTGACTCAATGTTAGTTAAGACTCACTACTCAATGACAAGCAGGATTTAATCCATCATGATCATTCTTTACCTTAGTCATCCCCTAAAGCGGAGCCCTCTGCGAACAGATTCTCTGCGAACAGAACACAAAAGCAGTTTTGTGTTGCTTACCCCTCACATTCTTCCCCTTCTCCTCTTCCTTCTAGGATCCCTATACTTTGATCAATCCTAAAATTTTTTTTAGGACTTGTGTTCCCTTGATGGTTTCTTCCTTTATCAATATGGCTATCTATAGGGTACTGCTTCTGATGTAGCCTTCCCCATGGATCTGGGTGTTGCTTCGGAGGTGCTTTCTAGAAGCCTTGTTCCCTGGGCTGATTTTTTTCTAGATGCTCCTCATCTGTTAAAAATGCCTGTTTCTTTGAACCTTCTGTAATGTGAATTTATCGCTCTTCCTCTTGTCAAAATAGTAATCTCTGGACATTGGCACCAGCCAGACTCATTGTGTATTTTGCACCCTACTCCTCTCGTTTTCTGAATCGTTTCAGCATACATATGGAGACCACTCCAGAACTCTGGCCTCTTATTCTTTGTCTTCATGTTTCCATTTACCTCCTCTTCCATTCTTCTCATTTTCTTCGATTGGGAACCCTTCTCCATCCATCACAGTCAGATGATGATGACCACTTGGGAAATATACTTCTACATATTATCTGAGGTTAAAATGAGTCCACATTATATGGGAAAAAACTTGAAGATGAAATAGCTAAAATAGTATCAATACTGTTAAAACATAAATGATCAAAGGTCTTGATGTATATTAACACACAAAATAAGAAAAAAGCAGACAAATGGAAGAGGAAGAATCAAAATGAGACAAAATATGACTAGTTGCTGAGGATTCAATACTGAGAAATTGCAGGAAAATGGTATCAAGTAAAGATTTTTTGTTTTTGAAAGACTGAAATATGAAAGCAAGTAGTAGTTGTACATGAAATACATCTTTATTCAATTTACTCCTTGACATCTGTGTGCTGGTATCACTGCAGAAATAGTTTGTTATGGGAATGTGTTGCTTGTACTGATTTGTCAAAATAAATGAAACATCTATGAAAATAAAAAGTGCGCTAGTATTTTTATGCTTCTATAATTCTATTATGAGAACAGACTATTTACAAAAGATTATATGGCAGAAGATAGAATTGGCAGTAGTGCGGTCAGTGTCTTTGCTCAGTCTGTAATAATAAAATATCACAAACTGGGTAGTTTATAAAAAAACAGAAATTTATTTCTCAGTAGCAAGCTACAAAAGTAACATAAAAAATCACTTGAGCTTCTGTACCAAATAATGTACTAACAAAGAAAAATCAAGAACACTGCCTGATTTATGATTGCATCAAAAGGAAATAAACACCTTAGAATAAATTATTTATTTTTGCAAAATGGGGAGGTATTTTTGTTATCTTTCTGTGCCTTATCAAAATTAGTCTTTTATTTTTTTCCCTTCCACCATCCAATACATCCCCACATCCCTTTTCCTCTCTCCTTCCTCAGCCTCACAGCCATCAGGATGTTTATTAATATCCACTTGTTTTTTAGCGTGTTGGATTATGTTTTTTTTGTAAATGTCTGGTATTTGTTATTATTCTATCCTGCATGTATTTCTCAAGTTTCCTCTGTTTTGTTGAATATGGCTGCATTTCTTTCTTTTTTATGGTTATATAATGCTCCATGGTGTGTATATACCACATCACCTTGATCTAGTCATATGTTGATGGACGTTTAGGCTGTTTCCATATCTTAGCTATTAGAAGTAATGCTGCTTGAACGTTGTGGAACATGTGGGTTTTTTATTTATGGTTTCATATCCTGTGGCTATATTGCCCAAAATCCTAATTTCTGGGTTATACAATATTTCCATTTTTAGTTTTTTAAGGTAAATTCAGATTGCTTCCCTTATTGCTTCCCCGTCAGTTCACACCCCCAGCAACAGTGTACTAGGGTTACTTTTTCTCCATATCCTCTCCAGCACTTGTTGTTGGGGTCTTTTTAATATGTGCTGTTCTCAAGGATGTGAGATTATATCATTGTACTTTTTAATCTGCATTTCTCTTATTAGAAGTGACCATGGTGAACAGTTTTTCATGTCTTTTGTCCTTCTGCGTATCCTCTGCTGAATTGTCTGTTCAAGTCTATTGCCTATTTAGTAACTGGGCTAGCACTATATAGCTGCTAAGATGTTATGAAGCATTAAGCATTCATTCTGTGACTTGTCAGACTAGCTGCCTATATGGTTATTCTGATTTAGATTTTTAAGCCAAACATAAAAATCCACACCAAGGAATTAGCTTTAATTTCTTTTCATTTAATGTATTTTTAAAATTAGGATGCAATAAAGTTCTCTTTCTGTTATATAAGTACTAGCAAACCATACATTTGTATAGCAAATAGAAAAATACATATAAAGAACTGTTCTATCATCTTCCCTAAATATTTCTTATGCCTGTTTGTAGTCAGTTTCTCTGATCTCATTTTGTTTATAATTTTGCCTTTTCATTTACATATATGGGATGTTGGCTTTTTGAGCTGATTTCTCACACTTAGAATAATGCATTTGAATTTCATTTATGTCTTTATGTGGAACAGAGCTTCGTTTGATTTTTTTGTTGAAAAGTATAGAATTGTATGGATTTACCAAAATGTGTTATCCATTCCCTGTTTGGAGGAAATTTAGGTTGTTTTCGGGTTTTGGCATTTATGAATCAGGCTACTGTAAATGTTTGCATGCAGGTTTTTGTATGACTGAGTTTTAATTTCTTTTTGGTAATCACCTAGGGTTGAGAATTGCAGGTCTTATATTAAGGATATACTTAATTTTCTAAGAAACTTGAAAACTTTTCCAAAATGACTTAAAATTTTGCATTCCTATCAGCAATGTATAAGTGTATTAGGTGTCATATCTTTATCAGCACTGTGCATGTCAGTTTTATTTAAGCCATTGTGATAGGTTTGTAGTCTTATCTCCTGTGATTTCAAATTGAATTTCCCTGTTGTCTGATAATGTTAAGAATCTCTTCATGTGATAAAGTGGCCAAAATTGTATATTTTCTTTTCTCACCTGTCTTTTCAAATCTTGTATCTTTTCATTAGGTTCTTTGATTTCTATTTGTATTTGAGTATTCTTTATATATTTTGGATGCAAATAAAAAATGTGTTTTTGACTTCTATTTTCCTACCGTTATCTTTAACAGTACAGATGTTTGAAATTTTGATAAAATATACTTTAATCATTGTTTTTCTTTTATACATTGTTCATTTGGTATTGCATGTAAAAAATCTTTGCCTAATCAAGGATCCCAGAAATTTTTCGCCTAGGTTTTCTTCTATAATATTTAGAGTTTTAGGTTTCATATTTAGGTCTCTGGTTCATTTTGAATTGATAGGATTTTCTTTAAGATTTTCTTATTTTTTGTTTTTATTTTTATTTGAAGGATTATTTATGTATACAAGAACTGGGGTGCAGGCCAGAGGTGAAGAGGGTGAGTGAATTCACCAAAGACAGGGTGGGGAGCAGATCAGGCAGATCGACTGAAATACACTACTGAGGGGAGCAGCAGGCGAGACAGGAGAGGTCTGCTGCACCATGTGAGTTAGCTCCCTGGCTGGGGACTGAACTCATGCTTCAGTGGCTGTGGATAGCTTCATAGTGCTGAGACTTAACCCCTTGTGCTACCAGGGAGGCCCTGTGATTTTATTTTTTATTTTTAAGGATTATTTTTAGACTCATGAAAAATAAACCAGGTCTTATTTTGGGGGATAAAAGTACTTTCCATTTTACAAGATAAGTTTCTTTCTGGAACTTTTAAAAATTACTGTTTTGCTGAATTAATAGTGTCTGATTAGTTCTCCAGAACTTACTCATCGTGTATAACTTAAACTTTGTACCCCTTCAGCAACATCCCTCTTTATCTCCCTCCTTCCTTGGTTACCACTATTCTATTCTTTCTTTCTGTGGGTTTAGCTAGTGTAGAGTCCACAAATAAGTGAGATCATGCAGTATTTGTCTTTCTGTGTCTGGTTTATTTCACTTAGCATAATATCTTCTTGGTTTATCCATGTTATAACAAATAGCAGGGTTTTCTTTTATTTTAAAACCTGAATAACAATGCCATTGTATGTATATACCACATTTTGTTTATTTATTCATCTGTTGATGGGTATTTAGATTGTGTCCATATCTTGTGTATTATAAATAATGTTGCAATGAGATCCTGATTTCTATTCCTTTGTATAAATACCCATAAGTGAGATATCAGGGTAATAGGAACTTGGTAACAATAGTGTACTTTATGCTTGAAAATTACTGTGAGGATAGGTTGTGTTTTCAACACACACACTGCACACACAAAAAGTGTGCTGTGATGTATGTTAGGTATCTTGATAATAGTGTCATTTCATTATTTATATGTATATTAAATTATCAAGTTCTATATTTTAAATATATATAGTAAAACTAGTGTCACAAATTTCGTACAGTGAAAATAAGTCACAGGTATAATATATCTTGTCTGTCAGGTGGCAACATATCACTTTACCATTCAAGTTCAAATTAATTTCTACAAGGCTTCAGAACTTTACACTGAACGTTTGTCAAAGACTCCTTTGACGCCAAAGACAACACCACTTATTCGTCCATGTGATGTTAAAGCTACTGGTATGTAATGTGGAACATTCAATTTGCATAGACCAAATATTTATACTAAAGCAGCTAAAAGTTTAAAAAATCAGATTGTAATATTTATTCTTTAAAGAGAAATATTAGATAGTTATACTATGATATGATTTTTGTGTATCTAAATTATGAGTCTGAGATTGAATTTTCATAGTAGCATGGATATAAACTCAGATGAGTGACTATTGCTAAATTAGATATAATTGAAAACAGAGGTCACTTTACTTATTGTGTAGGCAGTTTTAAAATGATTAAAGCAAAATATAAATTATTAAAATACATTGGATATAAAATGGAACAATGAAATAGCTAAGGATTTTTTTTCCCAAATAGATGAGTTGCTAAAGAACTAAATACATGTAAAGGATGAATATATATTAAAAATTTCAATTATTTGTGAGATAGTCATATATATTTGGGACAATGACTCCCCTTGGTATGATGCTATAAGAATGGCTACATGTCATTATACTTTTGTTCAAACCTATGGAATATACACTACCACAAGTGATCCTTACTATATACAGTGGTCTCTGGATTATAATGATGTGTCATTGTAACTTTACCCTACTACTGTGGTGGAGAATGTTGATAATGGAAGAGGCTATGATGAATGGGGCAGGGGTATATGAAAATCTCTATACCTTCTGCTCAGTTTTTTAAAATCTAAAATTGCTCTACAAAATAAATATGTTAAAATATATAGGATTTTCCAGCAGGTAATAATATCTTCTCTAATGCATTTTATAGATACTGCCATTTCTCATATTCCATGTAATAGCCATTTTTCCCTTAGAGCTTTTTTGGTTCATAGGCAATATTATATGATGTGCTCTCCATATATTTTACCTTTATTCCCATATTTTTTCCTTCTATATTTATTTTCATGTTTGTACTTCTGCATTGGTGAAAGTCTGATTTGGACATCATTTCAACTTTGTTTCCTTTTTATCTCAGATCAATATTTAGTATTTTTCATCTCAAGGGTTTTGCAACTTTCTTGATGTGATAAACCCAGATATTTTAGAAATATTTTAAAGTATAATTTTGTTGTGACTAGAGTTAGAAAAAGTCCTATTTTTTTGTTCTTTCATGTTGAAAAGTATAGAATCATCTGAAAGTTTGTATGTATTAATACTTTTACCAGTAGATTTACTTTCCTTTGGTAGTATTACAAGCACCATTGAAATTATCCTGCACTGAGTTTATATTTGACATCCCATTACATTGTATGGATCCTAAAAACCAGGTGCCAAAAACTCAGGTATGTATAGAGAATTGATGTAGTTTACAACTGTTTTTCTGATTGTGGTTTTTAGTTTATTGAATTGAAGCATGTTTTGTATGAGAACTTCCATTTTTTTGGAGAACTTCAATATTTATGTCTACACATATCATATTTCTTAGAGGTAATTGTCCAAGCATATAAGCACATATAAAGACACTTATTTTGTATATGCATAGATCTAATAGTGCTATTTAAAACATTTAAAATAAATTTAAGTTATCATTCTCTCAATACAAATGGAAGCAGTGATTAAAATTGATGTGAAATATGTTCCATACAGTTAGGGTAATGTGGTGAGAGGCAATAATAAACCTGTAAACTGTTCATATATATATAATGAAATGATTTATATGATAATCTGTTGTTTTTTCTTACTGGATATGTTGCATCCATTCTAATTATGACTCCACCTCGAAAGAAAAAGGATGTCCATACAAAGGAAATTCATACATAGCTGTAGAGATTTGTTTTTGTAGTACTCCTCCTTTTTTGACATATGTGTATTGATTTTCCGCCAATTAATTTTGAGCTTCTGTAGCTTTGAAGAAAAATTATGTTGATAAAATAGTTAACATTTCATCCATAAAATAATAGCAAAGCACTGTATGAAATTATAATTATAGGGCAATAAAGGATTGCTTAAGAAATCAAAGTGTGACTGCTTCAACTATAAAAAGTCAGTAAAATTTCTAACTCTTAATATAATGTCAAGGATGCAAAAACACTTGTATGTGGAGCTAGAAAATGCTTTAGTGAACTGTATTTGATTGGATTGCAGATACAAACAATCTCTTTATAAAAGAAATTATATCACTGAAATTTTTTTAAATTGATGTGATAAAAGAGGATCTAGACAACAAGAACCTTCTCTCTTGAGTGGTAAAGGATTGGGCTCAACAGAGGAAAAAATGTGACCAAATACACTACTTGGATTTGCCCTGAGTAATATTTACAAGCATAGTAAAATATATAATATAGAGAAGTTACGAAGTTTATGGAGCAGAATTAAAATAATATGTATGATAGGTACAGTGAATTTGTGAAAGTTGACTGAAGGTTTGGGAATGGTGGAAGAAAGGACTAACAATAATTTTATGTAGTGGTTCGTTAAAGGGAGTTATCTAAAGTTGAAAGAAAGGAACAGGAGATATAAATATATTGCTTTAAGCTATCAGTGGCTAATGGAAGAATTAAAATATAAATATCCAGAATTGGGAATTTGAGAGAGAAGTGGAGGTAGAGCAAATGGGCTAAATTCTTTTTGAACTTCATAGACTATTAGAATCGCTAATCCATTTACCAGGTAGATACCGAGTTTGCAAAGAGGAATTTCTTGTCTTTATAGGTTCCAGTCAAAACACAGTTTTCCAGAGGTACTTAGGCCATTGCCCCTGACCCCCCACTAACTTCAGTGAGGTTATTTCATTCGATTAATGGCTTGTTACAGAACACAGTATCCTGGGATCCCCACTCTTTGATTACATTAGTCAACAAGTTTTTACAAAAATCATGTTACTGAAATAAAATTAGTCATTTCTTACCAATTTGTATGTGAACAACACAAATATGACAGTCAAATTCTAATTTTGGCTCTAGTTTTTTTTGTAACCTGCAATAAATTGATGTTTACATCACGGAATGCGTGCCAATTGTAATGGGCCTACTGTTAATACCTGTAAAAAATCAAGTCATAGACTACTTCTTAGATTTCTTCGCTTGTCTCTTGTAGAGCTGTTCAGGTATAGAACAGATGGAAGACAGTTTCCATGGTGCAAAAGAACAGCCCTAAGACTCAGTTTCAAAGAGTCTAGAAATAGTCTCCATGCTTGTGGGTCATGAGTGATTTCTAATGCATTCATGAGGCCCTCAATATTGGAACAGAATACCAGAGTACTTTCCTTTCTGAAGAAAGGCTCCAAATGCTGGTGGCACTTTAGATAGAAAGTAATTGTGCCATCTTCTTCTAGAAGATTCCATTGTTGGAGTCTTGATCCTAGCAATTCTGCCTTGTTCTTGGATAAGTCCAAATCATGAACCAGGTCCTTTAGTTCTTCCTGTGTTAGTCTGTGTGGGGTTGATGATGCACCACAGTGAAAATCTGGATCCCTGCATGCTGATGGAACAGGAGAAGAACAGGTTGGCTCACCCATGTCCTCATCAGACGAATCAAGAGAATATTCTGCTGGAGGTTCTGGAATAGGAAGTCCCTCACCATGTGGAACTGGTCTCAATGCAGACGGAATGTTTGGGTAGACTATTCTTGACTTCTTTTGCTCGTTATTCTGCCAGAAAGAGGAGGAACCAAGCAGAAGGAACAGTCTTTGATATGGTTGCTTGGCTCTCTCCACACCATGGGGACTGCAAACGGCATTGATGGTCTTTTGCCAGTGAACCACTGTGAAAGCAGTGTTGTACATGTAGCACAGCATATATGCTGGGCCCAAGGCTTGTCTTGGTCACCAACCTTGCATCTCAAGGAAAGATGATAAGCCTTCTTCACTTGAGAAGTGATACTTTTCTTCTGGTTGGCAAATGTCACTTCCCCACAAATAGAGCAGAAATTGTCCCTGCTATTAACGTACTTCGAGGCATTACTGTTCTGTATTGTGCCTAAATGGATAAAATAATAACAGTTCTATGGAACAGTAGCTTAAACTGTCTCGCACAAAGTCGGAAATATTTTCAATGCTCTACCTTTCTGACGGGCTTTCTATAGTGCACTGCTAATGTCAGCTTACTTCAGCAGCCGCCTAGCAGTAGTATTGCATTGCATCAGAAAATGATGTAGTCCACTCTGGATGATGTATGCATGATGGTATTATGCAATGTGATGCAATATTACATCATTCTGGCATGATTTAGGATGTTGTTGCAGTTCTACTGGATAAATTTGCATGGTGAAACATATAAATTTTATGAAGTATCTTAAAAACGAGAGCTAATAAAAAATTTTCAGGGTTATATTCATGTTCAGCACACCAAGATACTACACACTAGAGCCTTTTTCAAAGTCAGTAATGATCTCAGCGTTGACCAGTGTTAGTTTACTTAGATTAAAGTTGGTTCTTTGTACTATGTAGTTGTATATTTTGAAAGGTGAATATTAGAGTAATTTACCTACTACTTCATTACCATACAGAATGGTTGCATCATACTGTAAAATCTCTGTATTAACTCATTTGCAGTTGACTATTCTTTCACCAACACTTAACAGTTACTAATTGTTTTTACATCCACACAATTTTGCATTTCCAGAAAGATAGGCAATTTAATTATGCAGTATGTAGCAATTTGGGTCTTAATCTTTCACTTAACAAAATATATTTAATATTCATTTATGTTTCTATATGAATTAACACTTCACTTATTTTATCTTGATACTTTATTCCATTGTCTAGCTATACCACAATTTGTTTATCCATTCTTTAGCCATGGGAAACCTTGTTTATTTCTTCTCCCACTGTTTGGTCATTAAGAACAAAGCTGCTCTATAAACATTCCCGTAGATTTTTGTGTGAATGTCAATTCTCAATTCACTTAAATAAATACTTAAGAGTGAAATACTTTGTCATATAATAGGTGTATGTTTAACATTATAAAAAACTGCCAAACTGTCTTCCAAAGTGACTACTACTCTACTTTTTGATTTCTCACCATCAATGAGTGAAGGTTCTTGTTATTCTCTGTCCTTGTTAGGTAGCGTAACTATTTTGATATTTTTATTTTATATAAGTCTATTTTTTTTTACTTTTTACAGTCAATTAATAGGCTATGAAAGTATTTATATACATAGTTATTTACTTAATGCCATTTTAAAGATATTTTTTGTGTAATTACCATTGTTAATCCCCTTGATAGGTTCACCACGTATCTTTGGTAGTACAAACTGAACTTTATATTATGTGATATTTTTTATAAATTTCTTTTTTTTTTTTTTACTGTGAACAGAATCTTATCATACATAATACTTCAAAAAAAAATGTGGGATGGGTTTTGGATGTTAACAATTATGATAAACTTTTCCAAGATGGCACATTCAAACTTAGCCTACTGAGTGGGCTTCTGGGACCACATGAAGAGTGTAATGTTTCCATAAGTTTCTCTCCAAGTGAGTACTTTTTTCCTATGTTTGTTGATATTTTGATTTGTCTGTAACATATTTTATCATGTATACAAAAGTTTAGATCGGTTTTTATATATTCTCAAGACAGTTTGAAGAAGTTTCTTACTAGAATTTTGTGGTAAATGTCCTCAAAAATGGTTCTCAGTGATCCTCATCTCAAGTATTCATGCCTCGTTTAGTTCCCTCCTACATCAAGTAGGGCTGATATGTGACTGTGATTATTATAGATGTGATAGTGTGTGAGTTTCAATAGGTTCTTATTCGGCCAATGAGCTTAGCTATATAGAAATAAAAAAATCATAGTGTGAGTTTATATATTTCCATTCTCAGTAGTTCAATAACTCATTGAAATAATTTGGAATTTTATTTCTTATTACTGTGTTTACGAAAGTTTATACAACATTCCATTCCTCCCACTTTTAATCCCTAGAAACTAGTATGTTTTATACATGTGGCTTCAAAATAAAATACCCAGGAATAAAAGTTATCAATACAAAGGGCAGAATAAGGACCTATTACCCCCTTTTAAGATTTTTGTAGAGAGTTTATTATGCTTCATGTTCTCGCTCTCAGTAATATTCTGTTAGCAGGGTTTTGCATTAAATTGGTGTCCTGTTTAACTGATTGGTATGGTATTGTATAATTTTAGTTTATTGAAACAGTACATAGGATACTACATAGGATTTGCAGATTTTAAAAATGTTTCATCTTTTACTACGTCTGTTTTGACATCTGGAAATAAGATAGAAAACATCAAATATTCTCTGCATTCTGAAGTTTATTTTGTAGAAATAATTGGGTTTCATTGTGCATTTCTGTGATTTCTTCTCAGTTTCTACTCTGTCTGATTCTGAAAGAATCACAAAAGCTATTCAGTCTAAAGCCACTATTTATATTTCTGTGCAGAACATCTCCACTGTGTCCCTATCAACATTTATATCCAGACGAAATGGGCTGTTCGTCTAGAAGAAAATAAGAAACATTTCCATTTGACCTTTCCTTCAAATAGGTTCAAGCCCCAAAAATCCAATCTATGGATTCCCTTCGTAGGATCCCAAGTTAACTCTTAAAAAATTTACACATGCCTGTACCATCTTTATATAAAGTTATATGTTAGACAAGATAGAAGGCACACCTGACTTCAAAAAAGTATTAATGAATCCCCTCAGTCATCTGAGGTTACACAAGGAACCCCCTTCTCCATGACTGCAGAAATACCTCAAAGCAACCCATTCACAATTCATAATTCAGTGTTAAAACTTTGACTGACTTTGAAATTAATAAACTTAATCTTTCTCCCCCAAATATTTTAGCAATATTAATTTTATTAAATGAAACAATTTTTACCCTATATATATTTATGATATTTTAAATACATAAGTTCTGTTATGGTTCATTTTATCACTTAAGTTATAGATAGTCTCATATTTTCACATAATCTTTCCAGTACTTGCCTGCCATTCTCAGTAGCAAGTCCCCATACCCAACCCTCTCTGGTCACCTCCCATTTCCTAAGTGTCTAAGGTAATCTGAACAAGTTATGAACTTCTTTGACCAAGTAATTAATGACTAACAGCATTAAGAGAACTAGTGGGTCTGGTCAGTCCAGTGAATCCATTGCTTTTGTTTATGGTTCAAAATGTCACTTTTGAACATAACCCTTTATCATCCAGAACGTTCTCATCCTCTGTGCTGGTGTTACCTTTGAGGGCTTTGATACCTACCAGACCACTCTGGTGCCCTATTTTGGTATTATTCTCAATTATCAACTTACAGTTATAATTACAAGATCACATTTATCACCCTGTGAGACATTGTGTTTAAGAATATGGTCTAAAGGGTGTTGGCAACTTGCTGTAATGGAACCTAATGTCTGGGGCTAGCCTTCAGCTGCCCATGCTAAGTCTTTTCCCCAACAAAAAGTGCCTTTCTTCCTGGTGAGTTGCCACATGGGGATTTCCTGTCTTCCTAGCCAATGAAATTGACCAGTCAACTTTGGCAACCTTGGTCAACTTAAAAGAATCTTGGGAGAAAGCACATTCCTTTCCTCTTGGCTTACATACTTCTCAGTAGTTGCCTGAGATCCTTCATGCCTCATCTTCATGTATTTATTGGAGGGATGGGCAGGTCCTATTAAGACAGAGGAAACAATTAAAAAGTTCTGTTACACTTTCACTAAGGTATATGTATTTCCCCATAGTAACTGAAATTTATTTTAAGAATATGTGCTCTATTTCTAGATATAGGGCACTTGAAAAGATTTTTACTTCAGTGGAACCTCATTAAGTTCCTTGGCAGGATAAATTTACTTTCTGTGTCATCTATTCTTCTCCATTGAGTTGGAATTTCATAGTACATTTTTATGTTTAGTAAGACTGTAACTATGTAAATTTTTTGTGTATATGAATCTAAAGTATTTAATTTTTTTTCCAATAGACCATCCCATAAAATACACAGCTGATATCCCTATGTATTTAAATGATAATCCAGTTTGCTATCGGACGTTACATCTGACTGGAGAGGTAAAATCACCCAAGTTATTGTTTGATCCTCCATTCATACTTTTCACTCCTGTTCCTTTGGGTGTAGCAACTGTGATGGATATCAACATTTTGCCTCAAAACTATTACAGGTAATGAGTTTTCCACATTTTCTTTACGTGCCTTTGTTGTTGTTTTGTGTTATACAAGTCATGAGTGATATCTGACTTGTTGCTCTAGTTGGAGGGAACCTCTAAAATATTTGACTGTTCATTTAAATTAAAAATGTAAAGAAATGGGCCTCCCTGGTGGCACAGCGGTTGAGCGCTGCTCTGTGGAGCTGTCGGCAGCCCGCGATGCGGGTTCGATGCCCAGCCAGAGAGAATCCCACATGGTGCGGCAGACCTCTCCTGCCTCGCCCGCTGCTCCCCTCAGCAGTGTATTTCTGATCTGCCTGTTCTGCTCCCCACTCTGTCTCTGGTGAACCCTCTCACTGCCCCATGCCTCTGGCCTGTACCCCAGCTTGTATAAATAAATCTTTAAAAAAAAAAACTTAAAAAAATGTAAAGAACTCAGTTACCAGAGTTAGTCACTGATTTTTCTCTCTTTTTTTTTTTGCTGTGTTTCTC
>PVIJ01023180.1:0-14719 GCA_004024925.1 Scalopus aquaticus | reverse complement strand
CTGAAAGAGGGCCGTGTCGGTGCCACCTGGGCAAGAACGGGGCAGCCGCCTCTGCCCACCTGCGCCTGGGCAGGGCTTTCCTGTGCCAGCTCTGTCCCTCTGCAGGGCAGCGGCTGCCTGTCTGCCCGCGACCTGCGCCACGCAGGCCTCTCAGCAAACCTGCCCTCAGCGGGGCGGCTCTTCCTGCCGCTGTGTGTGTACAAGTGCCCCTGACTTCCTGTCCTAGAAACCTGCTCTTCGAGTGTCACTGAGTCTCCGTCTCGGAGAAACTGGCCGCGTGCCGCAGAAGGGAGCTCTGGGGGGACCTTTCCCAGAGTGGACCCAAGGGCCCCGCTTCGCCCCCAAACCCACCGACTCCAAAACGACATCACCAGCAGGGCCGCGACCAGACCAGTGAGCTCGCACTCGGCTCACCTGGCCTCGTGACCCGAAGGTGGGCCTGTCCCCCAGTTAGAGAGGAAGAAACTGGAGCTCCCCGGTGGCGGACTGGGCGGCTCCGCCAGCAGCTCCAGGGCCCGGCCCAGCACCAGCCCAGCTCCGGGCACCCAGGAGCACCGGCCCCAGCTGGCCGCAGGGCACACGCCACGGCCTGGGCTGAGCCCCTTCCCGCTGTGGCTCCCAGAGAATGTGGAGCACTTGCAGCGTGCACACGCGTGCACACGCACGCACACGCACGCACACGCACGCACACGCACGCACACGCACGCACACACACGCACACGCATGTATGTGTGCACACTCACGCGCCCTGGCTCAGTCCTCCTATGACTTTTGACAAAAATAAGCTCAAAAAACTAAAAAAAGTTGAGCGCCTGAGAGGCAGATGGTCAGGCTGACCTCAAGGTGCCTGCCCGGGCAGAGCTGCTCTCCCCTGGAGGAGGGAGGAGGGGAGGGAGGAAGAACCACGCTCCTCGGGCTGGAGGGCGTCCGGAGCCCCTTCGTGTGACCCTCCTTTTTCTGCTCTTTCCTCACCTCCTTGCTGGCAAAAGCTGTTTCATGTCCCTCCCAACCAGCCGGCTCCCAGGTGTGACCCCACACACTGTCCGCTGCCCGGGGCTCCTACCGTAGGCCCCTCCCCCACTGTGGGGGCAAGAGACGAGTGGCCTCCTCTGCCAGCCACCGTCCCCCGGGAACAAACTGTCATTAGTTCACTTAAAAACCGCACAGAGAGACCGATTATTAACAAGTCTGCGGTCGGCCTTCAGCAAGCACAGCCTCTTCCCTGCCCTGGGCCCTGGGGACCGCCTGCAGGCCGCAGCCCTGCAGCCTTTGTTAGAGGGCTGGCCTCACTGCCTCGCCCTCGGCCCTGCAGGCGGGGCGGGGAGGCTCAGGCCCTCAGGCCCTCTGACACCAAAGAACCCACCTCCCCGCCAGCGTCACTCCTGACCCTGCCTCCTCCATGCCCAGGCCGCGGAGGTGGGGGGAGAGCCTGACAGGGTCTACGGCGCCTCTCGTCGGACAGGCCAGCAGTCTCGGGGACACGGGCCTGCTGAGCGGGCTGCACCTGGCCCTGGTTCTGCCCCCCTATTGTGAGATTGGCCTGCACCGCCCTCCCCTGGACCTCAAGCTGGCCGGTGCCACTCTGACAATCGGGCAGAGCGCAGGCCGGCCCTGAGAGGCCCACCTGCGTCCCACGGCTGAGTCAGGGCTGCTCCCGCAAGGGCCGTGAGGAGCGGGTGAGAAGAGCCGCCAGCTGAGCCCAGCCGAGGCGTGGGCCCCGCCCACCCCGGGAGGCTGCTCTGGAGCAGCCTAATATGCCGGTAGAGCAGGACGGCCCTGCCGCGAGGGCCAGGCGGGGGTCCCCCAGTATTACACCTGTTTCCTGCCGTGTCCCGGGCCCCAGCCAGACCGGGCAGCCAGGGTGGGCAATGCCTCTTCCTATCGCCCACGCCACACTCCCACACAGCGGCACTCCACGCGTCCACGGACAAACCGAGGGTGACCGAGAGGCCACAGGGCCAAGAAAACACCGGCACGTGTCCCCTCCCCCAAGAGCCGGACACCGGCCGCCAGGCACCCCTCTGTCTCGGGGCACCACGCCAGCACTTCACTCTCACTTTAGCCTGTTGGTAGAAAAGAAAGCCACACCCCGCCCGCCCTGGAGGACTGGGGGTGCCACAGCGGAGCAGCGCAGGGGTGACCCCGCCTGGGCCGGCAGGCAGACGCCGTGACAATGACGCTGAGGTGGGCAGGTGAGACAGTCACTCGAGTGACCATCACGTCATCCGTGGACATCCTCCTGACCTCATTTAAATCCCCGAGCTAGAGACGGCAACAAGGCAAACTCCGCCCGCCCTGGACACGCGCCTCAAAGCAGCAACGGAACCGACAAAGTTCTGAGCGCACAACTCCTCAGGAGAGCGCTGAAGTCAGCGATGTGCTTAAACCACCGCATGACAGTGGCTAATAAACACATTATCAACAGGACCTCCCCGGGGGCGCAGCGGTTGGGCGCTGCGCTGTGGAGCTGTCGGCAGCGGTGACGCGAGTTCGACGCCCGGCCGGGGAGAGTCCCACAGGGCGCAGCAGACCCCTCCTGCCTCGCCCGCTGCTCCCCTCAGCAGTGTACTTCTGATCTGCCTGTCCTGCTCCCCACTCTGTCTCTGGTGAACCCTCTCGCCGCCCCGCGCCTCTCGCCTGTACCCCAGCTTGTATGTATAAATAAAAAATAAATCTTAAAAAAAAATAAAAAAATAAACACATTATCAAGTCCTGTAGCCACAGCTCCCCCTCAGCCCCGGTCTCAGCAGAGTCCGTGGCCACTGACCAGTCGACATCAAATCCCCGCTGCCTGTCCATCGTGAGACAAGGCCCATGCCACAAACGCCACCCCTGCCCATTAAGGAGGGGACCTCAGCCATCACCTTGCCTGACTCTCAATAAATAAGTCTTGGGCCTCCCTGGGGGCGCAGGGGTTAAGTCTCAGCCAATGAAGCTGTCCGCAGCCACTGCAGCACGAGTTCGATCCCCGGCCAGGGAGCTTCCCACAGGGCGCAGCAGACCTCTCCTGTCTCCCCGCTGCTCCCCTCAGCAGTGTACTTCAGTGGATCTGCCTGTTCTGCTCCCCACTCTGTCTCTGGGGAGTCCTCTCACCGCCCCCCACCTCTGGTCTACACCCCAGTTTTTGTATGCATTAATAAAAAAATCATTTTTTTTAAAAAAGTAAGTCTTGTCCTTGTGGCCATTCTGATTAAATGAGCTGGGAAAGGAAACAGCAAGCCTGTGTCTGTGTTTATGGGGCCGCGGGTGGGTGTAAAGCTGTGGGGCAGCTTGCCTGAACCAGAAATGGGGACAAAACACTTGTATCTGTCTCATCTTAAGGACAGATGCGTCCCCAGTGAGATTCAGGATGAAGATAATCGGGCAGCGGATGGGCAAGGCAGGGAGTGGGCTGGGCTGACTAGGGGCGGGAGGGTCAGGAGGAGGTGGGCGGCGCAGGGAAAGCTGGCTACTTTCAGTGAACAGAATCCTTCTCATTTCGGGCTGTGCTGCTTAGGTTTCCTTGTACAAGGAGGGAAACCAAACCCAAATGCTAAACTTGCTATTATTTAAAATCACATTTCACTTAAAAACCTGGATTTGCAGTATCTTGAACTACGATGATCGTGCTGCCTTAGGCACATCCTCCTGGCGGGAGGGAACGGGCCCTCCGCAGCAATGGCGTGGGGTTCATCCATTTGTGTGACCCCGGCCCCTGCGGACACTGAAGTCCCCGCCCGTGTTCCCCAGCACGGGGCTCCAGCCCTCAAGTCCCACTGATGAGTCTCGAACCCTCTGACTCACACTGATCGTTCTTACATTTCCCATTGCTTGATTCCTGTGACACTTCCCATCCACCCCAAAAATGAAGCTGGGGTTCAAGCACTGGTGAGGGCCTGGGGACACCGCCCACAGCCTGACCACATACGGCCCACCAGGCAGCTGCCCAGACACCCACAGCCTGGTGCCAAGGAGCTCCCGGGGTGCCGCACGAGGGACCTTCCCACCTAACAAACCCAGAATGTGAAACAATAACTCAAACATTCAAATCCTACTCCAAGACCGCCAAGGGCTACCCCATACCTAGAGGCTCAGGGTCCCGGGGTGTCCCGGGGGCCAGGTGAGCTGCTGTCAATGCCCAGTTGTCCCATTAGGCGTGGAGGGGTAGGGAACAGACATTCCCAAAGCAGCCCCTCACTTTCTATAACAAACTCGCAGCTCACAGATAATCAGAAAATGCTCTTAAGTTTTTAAATGCTGTTTTTTTTTAATGCATCCAGCTTTATTTTTAATAACCCCAAGGCTGACAAGGTAATTACTGCATAATTCTGTGGCTAATTAAGCCTGCCAGGGGCCAGAGGGAGATCCCTGGAACCCTGGCTCCAGTCGTTCTTGAGGAATGAAACCAGGAAGAAACACATCTGAAAGGAGGCTCGCCCCCCCCTCACACTCACCTGCGGGGCATCATTAAAGGGAGGGGCCAAAGGAGGGGCTACTGCCTGACCTTCTGGAGAACTTGTGAGCTGCAGAGGGAAGTGATGGGAGGAAAGAGGAGGAGAGAGGAGGTGGCCAGTGGAAGCCGGTGGGCCCCGGGTCTCAGCTGTGGTCTCCTGACCGGGCCACGGCAGCCCTGAAGTCGAGCTGCAGGCCCCGCCCACCCCTCCCCTGCAGCCTCAGAGACCCTGGACGGACACCCAGGGAGTGGTCCGCACCCCCAGCCGCCTGGGGCCCTGTCCCAGCTGGGGAGGGGGGCCCAGGGAGGGTGGCAGGGGCGCTGCTGAACACCCCAAGGGCTGAGACGCACCCCCACAACAGACCATGTGCCTTTTTTTTGGAGTTTCTTTCCTCCTCCCCTGTCTTCTTTTGAATTATTGTTGCAATCCCTCTCTTTCTCTACCATTTGGAAAATGATCCGATCTGCGTTAACATGTGTTATTGAAAATAGAAAGTGGTTATATTATCTTTATCGCCATCCCGGTCAATGCAATTGCTTCAGAACATCAGCTCCACCGCGCCTCCCGTTTGACAGATCCAACTCAGACATAGACGGAGCCGGGGGAGACCCTGCCCAGACGGGAGGTCCCGGCGGGTGTGCACCAACCCACCCGCAGGCCACGCCAGGGGGCATGAGACCAGTCCCAGGCCCTGGTGCCTGGGGCCCAGGGAGACGCCACAGGGGGAGCCCGAGGCCAGAGGCAGAAGGCAGTCAAGATCAGGGACGCTGCAGGAACCCCAAAAGTGATAGGTCAGGAAGAGGAGGGGGGCAGGGGGCAGGGCACCCGAGGACCCCCAACCCAGCAGGAACCAGGCCCACAGTGTCAGCCTCAAAAAGCAGAGACAGGCACGATGGAGCAGAGAGGAGCCGGGGGCAGGGCATGGAGGGGTCCAGAGGGCAGGGGCACACGTGCAGGCAGAGCCCTCCCCGAAGCCTGAGAGCAAGGGGGAGGGGAAAGCAACGCTCCTGGGGTAAGGGGACCCGGGGCGGGGTGACAGGTCAGGGGGATGCGCCCTTGATGTTTGAAGATAATTCATTTTGGGAGAAGACCAAGCCCCGCCTGTGGGGTAGTGAGCGGCTCGTCTCGGGAACTTACTCCATGACCAGAGGGGCCTTTGGAAACGCAGGCGGAAGCACCATTGGGAGGCAACGTGGAGAGATGGAAGGACAGGCCCCTGGCAGCACCGCAGCCCGGCCCGAAGCCAGTGGCCACAGACACGGCCCCCGAGAGACTTGCTGCCCCATCAGCCCACGAGAGAGACGCTGCCGCCTTCGAGGAGCCACAGAGCGGCCGCGGCAAACACCCTCCAGTGCCAGGTGCTCGAGGGAACAGACTGACGGCCTCGGGCTTGGCGCGGGGTGGGGTAGGGCTCAGAGATTGGAGGGCACCGACGGTGCCATTTCCAGGGGGGCAATACCATAAAACCAAAAACCGCAGTCCCCTGTGGCCCAGACCTCGAAGTGGGGAGCTGCCCTACGGGAAGTCCGTGCAGGGGCTGGGTGTGCCAGGCCTCACCACGGCATCGACAGGCAAACCCTGGAGTAGCACAAGGAGCTGAACTCTCAAGAGTCCCAGGCTCCTCGGTGGCTGGCGAGAGGCAGGACAGTCCTGGGGCTGGCTGAGCACACCGGCCGCAGGCTCTGCCCACCTGGTGTTGCCAGGGGTCTAAATGCCATCGCCAAGAGCACAGAACTATGAATGGGAGGAAAGGTGCAGACACCTCTGGGGAGCGAGAGCAGGGGCGTCAGCGGAGTCCGCCTTGCTGAAGAGGTTCTGAGTTTTCATGGAGTTCTTGGATACGTGAAAATACATTCAGGGAAACGGGTCTCGTAAGAATACAGAACAGCCGGCTCTGCGGGGCCGGCCGTCGGGGCTGGCGGGTGGGCCGAGGTGCCAGCAGCCAGGACACACCGGAAGGGGCCCCGAGGGTGCTGAGCAGCAGGCTGGGGCTCCCCACCTCCCGTGGGGCCACAAGACTGGTGCCTCAGACACCAGATAACACGGCACGAGCCCGCCAGGCCTGATGCTGACCGGCCTTTCTGAGTCTTTGCCAAAGAATGTTTACTAAACCTGCCCGAAGACAGCGCGCGGCGTGAGGGCTGTATGAGCCCCCACCCAAAGAGGTGTGTAAGCACGGCAGGGTGCCCCAGCTCACCCCTGCTGCAAACTCCCCCGGTGGCTTTCAACTCGAAGGCTGCAATTCTGCTTCTGTCAGACCTCATCAAGCCACCCGCAGCTACTTGGTGATGGGGTGCAATCCGGGAGCGCGGGGTTATACAGACCACGGGCGTCCCACCTCCCCTATAGCTCCGGGGTCCCACTGTAACCCTCTGAACCCAGAAAGAACAAGGGTGTGCGTCCCCTAGTGGTCTCACCTCATGCAGGAGTCAAGCCCTCAGGCACTCCCTATGGACCAGCTCTGCACCTGCTGAGCCCATGCTCACACCCAGTAGGGCAGCAACTCCCAGGAGCCGCACAGCTAAAACCTCTGTGATTTCCATTTCAAGTTCGCTTCCCTTTCCTGCCAGGGAGACAAAAGGAGCTGGGAAGATTCTCTCGTGACAGTCACTCAACTTCGCTAATTGGAGCAACCGCGGTTGTGCATCTCAGCACAGAGAAGCCGACCCCCACGCGGGGCTGCGGGCTTGCGCCTCAGTTTCTAATAAAAGGATTAATGAGAACATCGGGGTCTGCTGACGGCAGCCTCTGCTGGAAACTGAAAAGAAATGAGCTTCAACTCCAGGTACGGAAGAGCCAGGGATCTCCTCGGGCCGGACCTTAGTTTGAGCAAATGACACGGTGTCAACAGCCCTAACAAAGACTGGCAAGGGCTTATTGTTTAAATTCCCAAACTGGGCCGCGGTGCCCACAGAGCAGAGTTGCCTTTCACAGGCCTCTCTGGGCAGTTGGGCACTGAGCCCTGAGTGTTCCAGCGAGGGGAGGACCCCTCTCCACCCAGCCGGGCTTGCCCTGCCCCCCCCAATACCTCCACTTTGATGCCCACCCGTTCCCTAGTCACATCCCCATTTGGGCTCATGCATTTAGGGGCAGGTCTCCAGAGGGAGAAAGGGCAACTTATTGTCAGGGCAGAAGCCAGGGCCAGCACTAGTCGAGGTCGTGAAATTGACTCCGTGGCTTGATACCAAAGCAGGAGCTTTGATTCTGTTTTGGAGCCTGCATTTCAGAAGCTCAGACTTCTCCCTGTGAAGTGAAAATTGCCTTCTGGTGGAGAAAGGTTTTAATGATCACTTTGCTTCCTGCGTCTCCATGGCGACAAGGCGCACACAGCCCACCCCCTCCTGCTTTATTAGGCCTTTCTTCCTCTGGAAAGTAATCAATCAAGCCATATAGACGCCTTTGTGACTGGATTTATCACCTAAACAATTGACGCTGCGGTGGGGGTGGGGAGAGGGGAAGTGCACATAATTGGATGAAATCTGGCTCCTTCCCGGCGGGACCTCATGGCCCCACTGGCAGCTCCGCTGAGCACACCTGTCAGGGGAGGCAGCAGGCCCAGGTGCGCCAGGCCCGCCCCAGTCGGTGCCCAGCGGAAGCCCCTCTGCGCGGCGGCGGCCACCCGAGCGCGCTGCCGACGCGGGTGGGGTGCACCCGCCGGGGCCGCCAGGGGTCTCCCGAGCCGGGCCCAGGGGAGGAAGGGCAGAGCTCAGAACCAGCACTGGGCGGAGGCGGCCATGGGTCCACACTTCCCCCGCCGGACAGCGCCCCAGGAAGGGAAGCCCCGGCAGGCGCGCGAAGCCCACCAGCCTGCAAAGAGGGCGGATGCCGAGCGCCGAGCTCCGCCAGGAAGATCGGTTCCTTTCGGGACAAAGGGCTCCGTGGCGCCCGAGCCCTGTCACTGGGGACCTGAACTGCGGAGCCTGAGCGCCGGGTCCCGCCGAGGTTCCCCCAAAGCAGGCAGGGGCGCGGAGTCGCGCCAGATACCTGCGCCAGGAACGGCTGCCCTCCTCCCCCACCCGCCCCGCCGCCCCCACCCACCCCCGTTACCTGGATTCTCCCCGGCGTCCGCAGAGGAGGTGGCCGAGGAGTCGGTGAGGACGCTGGGGTCGCTCTGCGAGCGGCCCCGCGACACGAGGCAGCCGCTCCGGTCCTCGGCCGCGGCCATGGGCCCGGCGCCGCGGGGGCAAGTTGGACGGAGCCCCGTGGAATCAGAGCATTGGAGGCGGCCAAGGTCACTGACGAGAGGGCTGGAGGGGGCGTCTTTTTAAAAAAGAAAATCCAAAAGGACAGGGAAAGGAAGGAGCCGGGACGCTGGGGCTGGCTTCAGGGCGGTGAGACAATAGCCTCGCGGGCTGCAGCCGGGCGCATCCCGACGCGCGCGGCCTCGCTCTGTTATTTATTCGTGTTTGTTCCCATTCTTCAGTCTATATTCCAGGAAAAAAAAGTTGAACCAGGAAATAAAAACTTTTTCTTGTCACTGTTTATTGCGTGCTTGGGGTAGGGGGTGATGTCCAGGAATTTCTGGGGACGCTCCCTCCCCCCACCCCACCCCCCACCCCCCCGGAAAAAAAGGGAAAAAAGAATCTTTGCTCTTGCAATTGCTTTAATCTGAAAGCTGTTCTTGGAGCATCTGTTGGAAAACATTAGGATTCTCCCATCATGCCACGCGAGAGGAGCATGACGTCACGCGAGAGGGGAGTGAGACGGAGCAGCGAGCCCGGCGATGGGGAGGGGGCGCAAATACCTGGACAGCGCTGCCAGAGGAGGCGGGAGCTGGAGCCTGACTTAGCAACGCCCACCTCCAGCCCAGAGGCGCTCCAGAAAAGAGGGGGTCCCACAGCCGCTCCCTGCCTCCTGGCAGGAGGGGAGGGGAGCCGGCCGAGGCACCTCCCACGGAGGCAGGCCCCAATCTCCCGGCAGCTCCAGGAAGCCGGGCCCTGCCTCCCTCGGGGATATGGAGGCCGGTGGGTCCTGCGGCCCCGCCTCTGCCTTGGGGGCCATGCGAGGGAGCTTTATCCCGCCCACCACACTCTCCTCCCCAATCCCGACTCTCCTCCCTCCGGTGCTCGGCGCCCCTCTCCCCTCCCCAGGAGAGGCGCAGAGGCACCTGTGCCTTCCAGGGAGGCTTTCCTGACACCCGATGAGGTCCACGGGCCACTAGGGAGGTGACACCCGCTAGGGCTGTCAGAGGTGTCCTCTAAGGTGCTAATGAGCAATTCTCACCACCCTAAATGGGGGGGGGGGTGTGTGTGCAGGCAGCTCCAAACCTCCAGCTAAAGCACAGGCCTGAAGGGTAATGAGCAAGGAAAGTCCAGGAGAGGGGGCCGGAGGGGCAGGGTGGGCACAGCGCCAGGGCCTGGTCTGGGAAACTGCCCAGCAGAGGGGGCATTCCACGAGGGGCCGGACAGGACAGGGGTCCCCTCTGCAGCGGCCACTGAGGCTCGGAGGAGGAGCCCTGGGGCGCAGGCAGAAAGGGGGGCACCCCGGGGCAGGACAGGGGCCCCTCTGGGCTGCTGCTTCACACCAGCCAGCACCTGCGGCAGAGCTGGGGAACTGGCAGTGGGCTGTCGCTCCTGCTCTCGCTCTTGTGCTCACTCGCTCGCTCAGTCAGTCACTCGCTCACTCACTCACTCATTCGCTCACTCACTCAGTCACTCAGTCACTCAGTCACTCGCTCAGTCACTCGCTCACTCACTCACTCACTCACTCACTCTTGTGCTCACTCACTCAGTCACTCACTCACTCGCTCACTCACTCACTCACTTGCTCACTCGCTCACTCGCTCTCCCACTCTCCCCCTCTCCCGCTCTCCCGCTCACTCCTTCAGCTAACCCTCCGTGCTGGGCTTCGGGGCCCCTCCTGGCCAGGGTGGCGCACTCCGACAGAGGACGGCCTTCAGGACGGGCTGTGGCGGCCACGGGCGCCCCAGAGCCCCCTCGTAAGCTCAGCTGGCAGTTACTCCCGTGGGCCGAGAAGAAGCTGGTCGGCACTTCACTAATTACTTTGGTCCACACAGAAAACGCAGGGTGGGAGCGTCTGCTGCAGGCTGAGCTCTGCCGGGCATCGTTCCTTCCTCACGCGCCCTGGGGGGTGTGGCTGTCGCCTCAGAGATGGGGTGCTCTGGGAGCAGGCAGCGCAGGGCGCAGGCCAGGGGGCCGGTGGGTGTGGCCAGGACGCTGCCGGGCTCTCTGAGCAGCCTCCTCCGTCCCCTGGGGCCTGGCCCCACAAGCGCTTTCAGAGTCACCCCTTCCAACCCAGCCTGGCGCTCCCACGTCTGGTTGAGAAAGCCTCCCGGGCATGAGACACGGGGGACATCCAGGAAATTTGGGGCGCGGGGGCAGCCGAGGGGCACGTCTGAGCCGCCTGCGGGGCCTCCCCGAGTCCGCTGTGGCCCCGTGTCCGAGGGGCCGACACGCCGGGGGCTTAGACGCCGGGCTGCAGGCTGACCGGGCACGGCAGGGAGGGGCTTCTGCGGAAGCCAATGGTCCTTGCTGCCCTAAGGCCCCCGGTCCCTTCCGGGGGCCTACACCGCAGGCCCCTCAGGGTCCCTGGCGAGGAGGCCAAGGGAGGGGCCCCGACTCCGCTTTTTCCTGATAGCTGTGTCTGGGTGGGGGTCACCGTGAAGTCTGACCTTCATGAGCAGTGAGTGGGCGCCATGCACTGCCTCGGGGAGGGCCAGAGAAGGGCAGGAGGGAGGCAGGGGAGCAGCCCCAGGCCCTGACTGAGGAGCCTGCAGCCTGGACGCAGACCCACCGCGCCCGGGATTCCACGTGCCCCGCCGGGGGCGAGGGGGAGGGTGCAGATGCCGGTGGGGCCCCTGTGGGCTCCCATCCCTCATCAGAACAGCAAGCACGGCCGTCTGCGCCAGGCGGCCACTGCAGAGCCAGCGGGGGCGGGGGGCTCCGGAGTCCCTGCTGGGCTCCGCTTGCCGCTCTGAGGCCGCAGACCCGGCCCCTTGGCCAAGCAGGCAGGAGTGCAGGGCGGGTGCTGGTGGCCCCGGTAGCCCCAGCACTGACAGCCGCTGAGACATAGCAGTTTCGTCCGGCTCTGCTCGAGCCACTCTCTCCCTTCCCAGGACCCGCCCTCCTCGCGAGAGCTGGTGGGCCCAGGCGGGCGCAGTCCCGTGAGGCCAGCACCCTGGGCGCCCTCAAGGCCTGTCGCCAAGGGCACACCTGACCCGCCGGGGGCGCAGGAGGCAGGTGTGTGTGGCCTGAGGAAACAAACATCCACCCCAAGGGCACGCGACGCTCCCCGGGGCTGAAGGCTGAGCCCCCGCGGAGCCCAGGCTCTTGGGGAACAGGAGCGGCCGCCCCCCTTCCTGCACAGGCCTGTGGCCTTCCTCCCCCGTCTTAGGGACAGAGCTAAAGCAGCAGAGCTCAGCGGCTCAGAAGAGCTGCCCAGGCCACCCCCTCCGCGCAGGCTCTCAAGGAACGGAGTGAAGCTGGACAGGCAGTAAGACTGGGGCGGCGGATTCAGGGACCACAGCCGGGAGCCTGGAGGCAGAAGCCGTGAGTGAGGAGCCGCGCCCTCTGCTGGCCACGGGCGGAACTGCGCCCAGTGCGGCCGGCGGGGACCAGGCCCGCACCTCGCTTTCACCCTCGGACCGCACCCTGGACGGGGCGTCCACAGCAGCTGGGCCCTAAGGCTGCCCAAGGTCGCTCAATGCAGTGCCAGCGATGGCTCTCGTCGGGACACACCCAACTCTTCTAAACCAGATCCTGCGGCGCAGCGGTGATCTGCCCCGAAGGGCCCGCGCCAGCCTCCCTCCTCCAGAGGTGGCCCCTTCTGTGCAGGTTGTGAAGACCCGGCCGCGTCCTGACCGTGTGGCCTCGGGCTCACTCAACCAGGGAAGGGAGGGCACGGTCTCCACGGAAAGACGAGACAGCGCGGGCCCCTGGTCTGCGTGGAGCCGGCACCTCAGTGCGCCTGGACCCCCCCCACACCCCGCACGAGCTCCGCCTCCCGGGGGGCGGGTCCTGGTGGCGGCTGGCCGCACGCTTCCTCCTTGGACTATCCACTGGGGCCCGAGCAGCTGCCGCCGCCCTGTGACCCCGAGTAACACCCCTGAGGACAGAAGTCCAGCGACTGAGGATGGAGACCCAGACTCGCCCCTCCGGACCTCCCCTAAGGGAGCCTGGGAGCCCAAGCCGCTCCCTTAAGGTGCCAGCCTGACAGCCAGACGCGGTCATCATCCAAGGGACTCGCAATGGCGGCCCGCCCTGAGCCTGGCCTCCTGGGGCCCTCTCCTCCCCCACCCTGGGCTGGGCCGGAGCCTGGGGTGGGGGTTCCTGGAGGGACAGAGGCAGCGCTCAGGCCACCTCGTCCTCAACTGACCAAGTGCCACCGCTGGGACTGGGGACAGGGCCGGGAATCAGAAGTGGTGACCGCCCCGGCTCCCCACCAGGAATGCTCCGTTTTGCCAGAAGATGGTGACGCCCAAGCGAGGGCCAGCTTGTCCCCTGTGGGCGGGACCCTCAGGCCGTCCACGTGTTTATTTGTAAAAGAAGATCTGTGTTTGAATCACAGCCTTTGCCAGCAGACTCCTCTCTCCAGCCCATGGAGCACGTTTTCATCGTTTACTGGTTGATATTTTAAAGAGACACGTTTCTGGTCCCGAGGGAGCGCAGAGCTGAGCTCCCTGACCTCGCTGGCACGAGTCTTGTCCCACACCCCACCCCAGACGCGGCCACCGCCCCCCCCCCCCCCCCCCCCCCCCCCCCCGCCCCCCCCCCCCCCCCCCCGCGCAGCCTGGAGCCGCCCCGCTAGCTGCAGGTCGCATTGAGAGCACTGCCCGGAGTCCGCTCGCGCAAGCCCCGAAGGGCGGGCGACGCCTGCCGACTCCCCAGGGGCTGCGACCCGCCCGTGCCCACGGGCAGCCCACGCCGGGGCCCCAGAGCCGGGGCCAGCCAAGTCCACCAGAGTCTGGTCACCCGCAGGTATGTGAGCACAGCGGGTGCTGCTCCCAGCTAAAACAGACCCCAGAGCCCTCCCAAGTGGCCCAGGACACTGCGCCCCGTCTTCTTCCCGGCAGAGCGGGGAGAGCGAGGCTGGCTTCGCGGTCACGCACGTCCGCACCCCTCCATCCAGCCCAGATCACCCTCGAAAACGGGATGTGCTCCTGTTCAAAGTCAAACCAAGAAGAAAGGGGGTACACCAGAGAGGGTGACAGGCAGGGGAAACCCGCACGACCCGCTGCAGGTCAGAGCACGCCCCGGGGAACACGGCACCCCGCGTTCCATCTTCGGCTTCCAAAACAGGCACCTGCCCGGGCAGCCAGAGCTGGGGCACCCACTAAGGACCCCGAATTAGGCCCCAAGAACTCGCACTGGCCTGTCAGCATCTTCAGAACGCCGCGCTCGGGCGGGAAGCAGGGGCGCGAACTGGCAGAGTCCACGGTGCCAGCAAGTGCCCAGCACAGACTCCGCTCCGCCCCGCGTGGCCTGGGCAGGTGACTCTGCCTCTCCGGGCCTCCGTCCTCCTCCTCTCTGAAGGGGGCTTTAGACAGACGTGCAAATGGCGGGGTGCTGTCCCGGCAGAGGGGAGCACAGGTGGCTTCCGTCTGGCCCCACCCGGCGCCCCCACCACAAAGCCACGTGACTGGTAAAAGGTCTCGCGCCTCCACAGCTCTCGAGGGTCTCCAGCGTCCAGCTACACACCAGAGGGAGCTCGCCTGGTGCCTTTCCATTATTCCAACTTTAATCAAGAAGTAAAACACTGGAGCTAATTAGCCACAATTTTGTCATGGATTCCAGGGAACAGCACAGACAGCAAAGCCATTAAAATAAAAATAGACATAGAAATTTGCAGAAGCCTCGCGGCACCGGCTTCCTCGGCACCTGAGCGAGCGCGCACCGCGCGCAGGCGGGAGTGGGCACGGGGGTGGCTGGGTGGCGTCGGCGCGCCCCAGAGAAGCCAGTCCCCTGACCCTTACAGAAGCGCCGCTGGCGCAGCCTGGCCGGTGCCCGCTCCGGTCAGGGCTGCGGGGGCCGTGAGCCCCCATCCCCGGGCGGCGCGCAGGCAGAAGGCCGGGACGCCTGCCCCAGGCTCTCGGGGCGGGCTGACCCGGCAGCGGGCGCGCTGTGGGGGCGGGGGCGGCCGGGCCGTGGGAGGCAGCGCCTCAGGCGCGGGCAGGCCGTGGTCACGCCAAGTCCTTGCACGCTGGGTGGGGAAGGGGCTCCGGCCGCGCTGAAGAGCGCTCTGGACTTTTCTTTAAAAATCACAACTACTGGGCCTCCCCGGTGGCGCAGCGGTTAAGCGCTGCGCTGTGGAGCTGTCGGCAGCGGCGA
>PVIJ01023179.1:0-14701 GCA_004024925.1 Scalopus aquaticus | reverse complement strand
GGGGGCGGGGAGGGAAAGATAGCCAGGCTTTTTGTTCAAAGTCCTTTCTGTGGGGAAAGGCAAACATTTGTTTACCAAACATTTGCTTTCCCATCTTCCAGTAAATTCTCTTCTTCCCCTTTGTAGTCCCAGGCCCCTACCCCCTTCTCCCTAGCTGAGGATAGCATATAAACCCCAACTGCCTGAATGTCAGGCAGCCTCATGTCTTTAGGGGCCTCTGGGACATATTAAGTTTATTTTTTCTCCTGTTAATGTCTTTTATTATAATGGGTATCTCAGTCAAGAACCTAGAAAGAGAGGAGAAAAAAAGTTTGTCTCTCCTAAAGGTCAAGCGAAGTCCTGGCAACAACTTGAGTCTCAAAGACCTACCAAATGGTGCAAGAGTAATGGCTGCTTATTTGGTGCTCTCGGGCATAAGGAGACACAAAGTTCCTTCAATCCTAGAGACTGCTGACATATCTAACTTGCTGTACTTTCCAGAAATGGCACTTGGCCAGCTTCCCCATGTAAGGTACCAGCCCTTCCCTCTTACATAAAGTTTTGTTTATTCCACCCCAGCAATTCAGGAGCCAGCTCCTAGACAGGGTGGGGCCCAGCTGAGATCCCACAACTGCAGCCCCAGAGGTCAAGTCTGGGTGGGAACTGAGGCTCATCCATGAGGACTTCTTCCCAAGCATCTGGGATTAGGGTTGAGAACTGTTGCATCTGTGAGATCCTGGCCATATGGCATTCGTGGTCTGAGTTCTCTCCTCGTAAGGAATCTTAACACCAATTTGTTTGAGTAAGAGGGGAGAGGGCTAGGTGGTTGTAGAAAGAAGCAGTCTCTAACTTGAAATGGTCTTGCTAGGTGTTACTTTGTTTCATGTGTGTGTATGTATGTGTGTGCCGGTCTGCGTGCCTGTGGGGGGGGAGGCGGATAGGAGCTCTATTAACAATTTTAAAACAATCCAGTGAGAGTGAAAGCCCTTTATTGATCCTCCCCCACCCTCCACCCCAGGGCTAACCCTGTTAACAGTTGGTTCACATCCTTTCAGAATTTTGTACAAGCATATTTCTAAAATAAAAAACAAGACCATATTGTGTATATTATTCTGCAAGCTGCTTTTCCCACGTAATATATTGTGGGCATCTTTTATGTCATTACAGAAGCTCTGATTGTTCTTTTTAACAACGCTTTTCCAATTTACCTACTCAGGCCCCTGATGCTGGACACATAGGCTGTTTCCAGTGTGTTTGCATTATAAATAATCCTGCAAATAATCTGGTGTCTCTGTCCAGTGATTCTCTTAGGGAAAATTCTAAGCGGAATCTCTGGAATCTTTGGATTCTGCCCAGTTCAAATGCTCTTATGTGCCAGAGATAGTCCCTCTGGTCAGGCTCTCCCAATGGCACACATTCATGCAGGGCCCTGTGTGTCTTTCAGTCCAGGCCATGTAGGTGGACTTTATCCACCTAAATGGAGAGATTACTTTATCTCTCCATCCAGAAACTGGACATGGGCAACACGAGGCCACACTCTACCAAACCCCGTCTCTAGTGACTTTGTATTCTTCCTCCCCTTCTCCTACATGGCAAAAAAAAAAAAAAAAGTCAAAATCTTTCTCTACGTTCCCATCCTAATGCATTGGACATAAAGCACAAAAGAACTTAGAATCCTCACCACTGATAGAGGCATATGACAAGATCCAAGTTGTTGGCCCCTTCCACAGCTAAGAGGGTCGTGCTTACCTGAAACACATCTCCATTGACTGTGGTTCCCAGGTCCTCAGAACTAGCTAGAAAGAGAACAAGGAGATAGCATTATTTGTACTTAGCTTATAGCAAGCACAGCATGGTCTTACATTAGCACCCTCAGCCAATCCCTACATAGTTCTGCCTTGCTTGACAGTGGGGTATGTTCTGAAACTTGCATCATTAAGTGAATGTCACAGAATATAATTGCACATACGTAAGTGGGCTAATCTTCTTACACACCTAGCCTGTATTGTACAGCCTGTTGGGACCACTGTCGTATATGGGGTCTGTCACTGACAGAAACAGTGTTAAGTAACACATGCTTATATATATGCCCATGTGTGTACTGACCCACGCACATGTAGACATAAATAACTTGGGTCCAACCCTTGACTGTTCTTCTCGTAGCCATGATCATATTTGATTTTCAACATTCTTGTGATGAAGTTATCAACCCATTTTACAGATTTTCAAACTGAGACTCAAAGAGGTTAACTGATTGCCCCAGGTCACCCAGCCAGTAGTAGCTTACCTACCTGAAATTATTGTGCCCTTGACTGTGACTGGGAATGTCCCAATTGTCTGTGGATCCTATGCCTGGTGAGCAGGCAGAGATGCTAGAGAGTCAGGGCAGGTCTTCTAGGTCTAAGAAGAGGGAACTTCCAGCTCTACCAGTCCCTGCAGAGCCTTGACTGCTCCACCTGGGAGAGCAGGAACCACAGCCTTGCCAGGCAGCCCCTGGCCTTCATCCCTTCCCTCTGCCCATCCCAAAGGAATTTTATTTTGCCCTCGATGATGACTCCTCCAGGTTCCTTTTCCTGACATCTGCTAAGTCCCAAATTTATGTGGTTTCTGCTGCAACAGTGACCCTCAAAATTGTCCTCCACTCTCTTCTCCCTCTTGGCCCCAGGCATATCCAGCTGCCTTGGTCTGTCTGGCAAGCACCTGGAGGGCACGCCTGTGTCCTTTCTCTTTACCACCGTCTTCCCCAGAGCCATGCATGGTGCCTGCACCTAGTGAGAGCTCGGAAAGTAACTGCTGCATAAACAGATGGATAAATGTATATATATTTTTTAAATGAATGAATGGATGACTTTTGTTCACTCCAGTTTCTCCCCAATTTCAGTTTCTCCCATACCAACTGCAAAGGCTCTTTTGAAAGGTACACTTACCCATGTCACTCCTCTAATTTCAAAATCCATGATGAAAACAAAAAGGAATCCATGGACTGGAGGGCCCGCTCATGCCTTGGAGACATGGCAGGTGCTGTTCCCACTGCCTGGAAGGCTCTTCTACACATTTCCACATAGCTGTTCCCTCACTCCCCTCAGCCTCTGTCAGAAGGTGAGCCAATTATAGGCCCTTCCTGACCACCCCTGACATTCAGACCTTGGACACCATTTTCTCTACTTCCCTCCTCCTCTGACATATTCTTCTCAATGGCATTGGCCAATCCAACAGTCCTATGCGTGTGTGTGTGAGTGAGTGAGTATATGTGTGTGTGTGTGTGTGGTGTGTTTATCATCCATCTTCCCCACTTCATTGGAGCTCCCATGAGAGTTAGGGCTTGTTTTGTCCGTTCTAGGTCTCTAGCACCTAGAATAATGCCTGGTGCATAATAGGGGCTCTGTAAATAGTTGTCAAATGAGTACATCGAATTCTAGAATGTAGCACCTGTAAAAGCTTTACAATCTGGCCCTATTAATGTTTCCTGCCTCACTTCCCACAATCTCTCCCACAAACCCTAAATTTGATTTCTTTCTTCCCCAAACACCACACTCCACACCCCATGTCTTTCTTCCTACTTTCCTCTCTAGCTCTTCCTACTTTCATCTTCCTACTTTCCTCTCTTTCCTTTCCTACTTTCCTCTAGTCTTTAGGATCCAGTCATTCTTTTTTTTCTAAAGATTTATTTTTATTTATTTATGCATACAAGAACTGGGGTGTAGGCCAGAGTTGCAGGGTGTGAGAAGATTCACCAGAGACAGAGTGGGGAGCAGAACAGGTGGAGGATCCAGTCATTCTTGAAGGACCAGTTCACATGTCACCTCCCCTGGGGAGCCCTCCCTTCATCCCTTACTTCCCCAGGTGCTGACGGAAGATCTCATCTCTGGTGTACCCCAGAATATTGCAAAGCACCCCCCACCCTCTCAGGCAATTCCCCGTGACTCCCGGAGGTCATGCTCTCCCTTATCAAGTTCTATATCCCATTCAGCCCCTAAGGACTCCTGCAAAGAAAGGGGAAGCAGTAAGTGGTGGCTGAGTGGAAGTTGAACCGCTCTTCTGGGGACCACTGTTGTCTACAAGGCTAAGAGTCAGAGACCACACAAGATTACCACATATCAACAACTACCCTTTAATCAGGCCAATAGAGTTGCCCTCAGCAACCAGATTTCCAGCCTGGGGACTGACAGGAGCGATACTTAATCCCATGGAAATATTCCCCAGTTGCTGTAAGTATAATCAACTTTGTTTTCAGTCAGTGATTGAGTCTGACTAACTATGTCAGTTTGTCATCTGTCATCCCTATTCATTCAGATGGGGCTTCTCCTGCCTGGATGGCCTGGTTCTTAACTTAGGGCAGGGTTGATGGGGTTACAGTGGCAGCACCTTCTGCAAAGGGGCTTCCTTTTCAGGTTAACTCCTCTACCAGGTCATGTTACCAGGGCTTATTCACAATGATGCCAGTCTGTATACTTGACCTTTCTGGAGCAGAAGTAGCAGTACTCACTGCATCCTGACCGTGGCAGTCTCAGACCTCACTGTAGTGCCCACCTTGGCCTTCAGAAAGCCCTGACTGCCCCAGTCTCCCAGTCCCACAAGCATTCCTCTGGAGATGAAGTTTCAGCCTTTCTGGAAATCCACACACACCCACACAGAGAATTACGAATATCTGTTCCCACAATGCTTTCTGATTAGACTACAGCACGTTTATCATCATGTGTCCACAGAAGCCAGCAGAACAGGAGCAGAGTAGATATGAGTCCCAAGGGTAACACTGAGGGTGTTGCTTCCCTCAGATCCCTGACCCCCACTGGAACAGGGGCAGACAGGGTCCAGAACATTCCTGGGAGCTTAATGAGGCCCAGCAGGGGAAATGGGCTTGCCAGGAAATGACTGGACAAGTCATGGGCAGAGCCAGACCTGAGCTCAGAAATCTGGGTGTGAAAATGTAAACCTCCCTGCCCTACCCCAGTCTGAAGAATGGAAACAAAGTATCTATTGCTCAAGCAGTCTCAGCTCCAGCCCCAGAGGAGACACTGAATACTGCCCAGGCCCAGGCCTGCACCAGACACCTCTTTCCCAGGGAGTAACCTGGGGCCCTACAAAGGGCTTTCAGCAGGCCCAACATCTAAGAGACAAGACTCAGTGGTGTTGCCTGTTGTCTGCTGTAGGGCTCAGCTTTCCCCTAGTTTCCAGCAAGCCAAGGCACATTTCCTCCACCGCATCCAGGCTTCTGGACTCATCCCCTGATCAGGGAGGGATTACTTGCCCAGCTCCATGTATGTCTAGGAGAGTCAGATCAGTTTCATCCTATCTGGCCACTCTGGAGTGCTAGCCCTTAACACCTTCCTGTTCCCAGTGCCCCATCTAGGAGGACAGCGGAGCATCTGCAGCTTCAGTAGGAGAGAGAGTCTGGGGGACCCTCAGAGATCTGTGTCCCTCTTTCTCTCCCTGCCACTTCAGGTCTGGGGCGGATCTGTGCCCCACCCCTGCCAGAGAGGGACCTTCCCATCTAAGCTGTAAGTCCCTGGATCCTCATTGTCCTGGGAGCCAACATACCTGCTCAACTCCCAGACACCTCCAGCTGTCCTCAGCCCGAGTTCTACCCACCCTTCTCTCTCAGAGGATTTTTAATATGCGCTTTTAGCAGGGTCACCCCCAGACCAATGCTGATTGGGAAAGCTGGTGGTCTCAAGGAGGATATGTGGACAAATGAGTACTGGTATATGATGGTGGGCAGGGATACCATAGGAATTCTTCGGGATGTGTAAGGGTCAGTGCTGAGGCATTAGGAGCTGCTACTTCAAAGACCTCCACTGCTGGCTTGGGTTGAATAGCAAAAGACCCCCCTCCTCATCCCTACATACCATGCCCTCCCAGAGTGACTGCCACAGCACTGGAAAGTGCATAAAGCCCAGAGTTGGGAGGCTTGAGATTAAGTCCCTGGTCTTTCACACATGGCTGTGTGATTTGGGAAAGATATTCAGCCTCTCTGGACTCCTGGTCTTACATGATATAGAGATGCATCCAGCTCTTCAAGCCACGAGAACAGTCTTAGTCATTTCTGTCCCAGTGGGCCTGGTACATAGTAGGTGCTCAGTAAACATCAAATGCATATCAACACGACTCTGAGAGCCTTACTTATAAATCTTTTTTTGTTTTGTTTTGTTTTAAATGAAGCTACCACTTATTCCAATGGGCTCCTAAATCCCCATCAAAATGAAAACATTAATAGGAAGCGAGGGATATTTTGGCTCTACCCATGAAGGTGATAGCTACTTTTTTTACTAAATATTTTAGGAGATTTTCTCTTGTAAGCAAGAACCAGAACAATAACATAGTATAAGTATGCTAAAGCAAAGATCAGGTTCTGAACCCCAAGTCTGAAGCTAACCACAATAGGACTGGACCACCTTTGGAAAACCATTAAGAAGACCCTGAGAAGGGGAGAGCAAGACCACATCTGACTGGAGTCCTTTGTGCCCCTGCCCCCACCCCACGTCTCACATAGAGGCAGGGCATAGAATCTAATAGAAACCGGCTCAAATAAAGCCTCACTCTGCTACTTACTGGTTTTGTCAGTGGTGTGCCTTTTGAGCCTTGGATTTGCCATCTCTGTAATGGTTTAATAATGTTTGAAATGATTAAGCATAAATAATGTGTCTAGCCCAGGGACTGCAGGATGGCAGGCAGTCCCCATAGTAGGTTTGTGAATTCTTGGTACACCCAGAGCCACCCTGCTTTCCCAGCTGTAGGAGAGAGCTAAGCCTGAGGGACTGGCAGACCTGGGGTTCTGCCCACACCTACAGGACTTAGCCAGGAGCCCGGGACAGCTGGAAGGTTCAGGAGCCAGGCAGTGGTGGAACTGGCCTGGAGATGAAATGTCAGGGCGAATTCCAGTCCAGGGATCCAGCAGACCCAGGCAGGCCTCAGACATTTCCCCAGGTGCCTCTCACATGCACTCACAGCCCCAGACCTGCCCCTGGCTGGCCACAGCGGGGCCCTCTCCACTCTACTGTGCTAGCCAGGGAACCTGAGTGCGTGCCCCAAGCCCCCCAGTTCCCAGTCTACGGCGCTGACTCACCTCCACTCCCCGGTCCCGGCTGCGCCAGGGCCGCCTGGCTGCCGGCAGTTGCTCCGAAGCCCTCGTCATTCTCTATGCCGGCAATCTCACTCTCCTGCTGGGCCAAGAAGGCAGCCGCCGGGTCCTCCTCGGCCGCCTCGGGGGCCCCGCTCTCCGACGACGAGAAGAAGCCAAAGTCATCAGCCATTTTCCCCGCGTCTCTGCTGAAGCGTCCGCCTGCCGCTCGGCTCTGGCCCGCGCGTGCCCGGCGTTGCGCCCGGCGGCCGTGACACTGTCACCCGAGCCGCCGGGGGAAGCCGGCCTCGGCGGGGACAGGCTCGGCGCGGCGGCCCGGCACTTCCTCTCCGCCACCCGGCCCGGCTTGCCTGTCACTGCGGCTGCAGGCGGGAGGAGCCGGGACGGGAATGCGGTGATGTCACCGGCCGAGGGAGGGGGCCCGCAGGACGGCCGGAGGTCGCCTCGCAGCGGCCACAGGAGGGCGGCAGCAGGACAGCCGCGCAGCCCGAGGGTCCGAGGCCGGGGCAAGGGTCGCGCTCCCAGCCAGCCGCGCTCACTTCAGGACACCGGGACAAGGCACAGCTCCGGCGGCGTCTGGAAGCAAAGCGGACAGAACAAAGTGGCTTGAGTGTGCACGGGACCTCCGCGGGCTGGAAGCCCGTGGCTCCGGAGCAGGGCCGGGTGGTCGCTGCACAGACCTGGCTTCTGATTCACTCTTCAAAAGTTTCGTCAACTAAGCTGGGCGGATAGCACGAATCGCTACCTCTGCAAGAGGAGAAAATGAAACTCCAAGAGATGACACGAAATTCCACAATTTAAATTCCATCTTTCCTGGAAATCCAGGCTCTCTCCCACTAGGCCCTTGAGTTAGTACATTTCTTACGCATTTCTCTTAATTCGGATTGAATTCAGTTTGAGATAGCCTAAGTGAATGACATTGGGACTGGTAAGATGAGTTGCCCAATGCCCAGTGGCTGACTGACTGGTCCTATCTAACATCTTGTTTAAACAACTTGGCCCACCAGGTTGAGGCAGACTGCATGCGTGATGAGGTGCTATATCCTGACCAATGAAGTTTCACAATTTCCTGGAGGAAGGAAGCTGAAGAGTCACGCATGCACAGTAAAAATCCTGACTGAGAATGACCAGTCTCATTAGCATGCTAGCATGCCCACCCCTGGGTGTTAATGAGACATGTGCCACATGAAGAAGCATGTAGCCCTCCTGTCCCAGTATGGCCTAGGCCACGACATGTTAAGTCATTGCTCCCCTCTACCCCACCCTGGTAGACTAATCCCTTAAAACCCTTTTGGCATCTCCTCTCAGGGAGCCAACAGGTTGAAATTTTCCTCCTCCATTGATGGGACCCTTGTACACAAGACTTTAGTAAACCTTGCCTGGTTACCCAATACTCTCAGGTGAGTTGTTTCTCCCAGAGGGACCCTGAACCCAGATTTGGGGGTTGGGATCAATAGCAAGCTTAGACTGCCAAAGTTTGTGCAATCTGACTGGCTTCTACTTCCAGTTGGGCCCCTTAAATGTCCCTTAAGTGTGACTCAGCCTAATTTATCCAGGCAGCCTGCCACTACTCCACCCAGCTATCCTTGGTCAACAGTCTGTGATTGTCTCTCCCTACCAGTGCTTTGCAAGCACCAGGGCAGCTGATTTTACGTGTAGTAAAATCTAGTTTGGGCTGTGGGGAGATTACAGTCTTTGAGACCAACAATATGGCCAGTCACAGCACTCTGTCCTGAGGTTTGATACCCAGAGAACCCCATCAGATTTGGGTTTTGGGGTTTTCTGTTTCTCGTTTGAGACTTGAAGGTGTTAACTGGAAATTCAGTCTCAATAATAGACAGCGTTTATTAATCAAAGTGAGGACTGGAATCCAGAAAGAGGTCCTACAGATTTTAATTTGTGAAAACTGTTCCAACAAACACAAGTTTGAACTTAGTTTATATAGAGAGGAACAGGGAGTCATTGACGTTAAGAATGTAATTATTCTTGGAGAGTGGGGGGAAAGACTTCTAGCTCTAAGTTGTCCCATCCTAAAGGTACATTGAAGCAATGTAAGCACAAAGGAAAGTTATGCAGGATTTCATCCATTCCTTTCCAAAGAATGCACTGTAGCGCTGCAAAGTCTGGGTTACCCGCTCTTAAATGTTCTTTATGCAGCTCCTTGGTCTTCAGTGAAAAGACTGGCTTTCCCTACAGGCATTAGATTTTGTATAACAATTTCAGAATTCAAGTCTATGTGTAAGAGAGCAATGAGTCACAAAGCTCCACCCCCTGACTTCCTGAGGGAGTTGATGGGGTGGAGGGGCAGAGCTTGGCCAGCTGGAGGTCTTTAAAAGACAGACAGGGGATCAGGCTTGGGGCTTTCTCAGCTGTCGCCCTGACTGCAGCTTTTAGCTCTCAGCTCTCAGCTTTCAGCTCTCAGCTCTCAGTTTGGGGCTTTTCCACCTAGCGTCTGCCTGTGGCTGGGACTCTCACCTGACTTCCCACCGGCCTTTTTCAGGGCTCTGAATTTCAGCTGCCTCTCACCTGTGACCTCAAGGGCTTTCTCACCTGGGATCCAGCCTGTGGCTCCTGCCTGAACTCTGGCCTGAGCTGAAGTGGATACTCTTCGGGATAGGATAAATGGCACCTAACCACATGCCAGCCAATACATTTTCTTTTCCTGTGCTCTGTCCTCATTGTCCCTTTTCTTTACCCTCTGTGTAAATAAACACTGTTTCTTTTCATGGGTCTGCTTTTGGGTTGTGTCCTGCATAATGAAGCATAATCATGAGGACCCACCAATCAGGTCCCACCTTTGCCTCATTTCATTTGTAGATGACCTTGCTGCCCCAACTACCAGAGCAGGGAGGGGTCATTTCCCAAAACATTTTACAGTATGTTCACAAAGGTTAACTACCCAGTGAAGGGGAGAAGGAAAGATACGAGGATGCTGTGGGCAGTGGTTCGCTAAGGGGGGTGGGAGGATAGAGTTGAGGTGAATGGGGACTTTTCCTCAGTAGCACTTCAATTGGGCTCCAGTCTTAGGATGAGAATATAGCCATTTATTAGTAGTGTAAAAAAGAAATTTAAAGCCCTGCACAATCTGCTCCAGCATGCTCTCACCCCATCATCTCACATCTCTTCTTCCTTCTTCCAACCACAGCTCAGACCTGGAAAAGACCCAGAAAGTTTGCTAGTTTAACAATCAGTCCTAAATGTCAACTCCAGGTTTTGTAGAGACAGAAGAACTAATGAGTGTGCTGTGCACCTATTGTGCATCCAGGGGAGTATGCACACAAACACACCTGCTTCTCTCATCAATTACTTCCCCCTTCCTAATTTAACCAACAGCAAAACTGAGCTCTACAGTTAATTAATGCAATCACCAGTCTAGACTGTTCAGAGGCCAAGCTTGCTTTTGTGTATTGCTCTTACTCTTCTAAATTAATATTTTAAAATATTATTAAAGTTACATTTTGAACCATGTAGCACTTCTCAGTGCTGGAGGGTCTCAGTTTCTTGACATATCCTTAAATATCTTTGTAGCTATCAAAGTGGTTTCCCCTTGTCAGTGGGAACCCATACAAGCTGGCTCCTGTGTTTTTGATACATCTGCATCATCTTTGAAGACTTTCTTACTTTGTGGCACAAGAAAATGTTTCAGGCTTTAAAAGAAACCATTTCTATGAGGGCCCTGGTACCTTTGTCTGGAAAATGGAGAAACAGATCTGTGTGCCTCCTGTGAACATTACTATGACTGAACTTTCTTCTCTTTCTCCTCTTTCTATATCTTCTTTATCTTCATCTTTTTCCCCCCTGCATAACCACAGAACTATTACAACACCAAAAAAAGTTTCTCCTCCTAATTCTTCAGTGTCACCCATCTCATAGTTAGTATTCAAATTTACCCAGTTGATTCTTCCAACTCAAGGTGCCTGGGAAACCGCAGGCTTTAGTGCAGGCATGGCCAACCATGTCATGAAAATGGCATAGAAATGTCATCAAGAAACTTCAGTCACAAAGATGAATCTCTTAAGAGGGTGGATCAGAGCAACAAGGGCCTGAAGAAGGTGCAGGCCAGCAATGCCAAGGCCATGAGTGCACATGCTGAGGCTGTCCAGGCCCTTGCGAAGCCCAAGGAGGTCGGGGCCGACATCCCAAAGGGCAGCGCCGCAAGCACAGTCAACTAGCATACAACTCTCACCCCAAGCTTGGGAAATGTGCCCATGCCGGCATCACCAAGAATCTCAGGCTGTCCCAGCCAAAGACCAAGGCTCAAGTCCAGGCCCAGCATGTGGCTGCAGCACAGGTTCCCAAACGTACACAGACTGCCAAAAGTGCCCAGGCTTCCATGAAGTCTCAAGAATAGAGAACCCTGTCTGCCCATGTGAGGACAGAAGGACCGATGTCACCCCTAAGCTGCTGTCTGTAGGGCATGGGTGTCTTCCTATGCTATTTGTACAAAGAAACCTGAACCAGAAACTGTGGGGGGAAAAAAATTCCCTAATTGTTCCATACATATCTTCTTACTGTGGGCTTGCTTTCTTCGGTTAGCTTTGATTGCTAGGACGGCTAAGTTCTTTTATCATTATGGGCAATTTCAAACAACACAAAACTAATATAAAAAAATTAATTTTAGAACAATATTAATATAATACAATAAGAAAATAATAGTACATAATAACAACTTCCACAGTTACCAATATTTGGCTATGCTTTCTTTTAATTAAAGATTTTATTTATTTATTTTTGCATAGAAGACCTGGAGTGTAGGCCAGAGGTGTTGAGAGGATTCACCTGAGACAGAGTGGCGAGCAAAACAGGCAGATTTTCTGAAATACGCTGCTAAGGGAAGCATCAGGCAAGACAGAAGAGGTCTGCTGTGCCATGTGGGTTAGCTCCCTGGCCGGGGATCGAACTCAAGCCATCACGAACTAGGCCACCAAGGAGGCCCAACATTTGGCTATATTTGTTTCATCTATACTCCCACACTGCCACATGCTCTAAATCTTTTATAGCAAGTTCAATGTTATATCAATTCATCCATGTGAATTGATAAAATATCAATATTAATCATATCTATATCCTATCATATCTATATCATCAAGTCCAAGGACTTCTCTCCCCTTTTTAACATACAATATAATTATCACATATAAAACATTTTTAACAATATCAATAAGTATTCAGTCAGTATTCAAATTTTCATGATTGTCTTAAAAAATTTTTATGTATTTTAAGGCCATTTTATTGACAAGCAAGAGGTGGGGAGAGGTGGAGGAGCCTATAGTTTCCCACCCCCAACCCCACTAGGGAGAAAAGACCCCTCTTCTCCTCCCACCTCTCAAGTGGCTCACCTTGTGCTGTGGGAGGAATTTATACCAAGTGTGCAGGGATGGAGTGGAGGGTTGTAACTGGTGATTGGGTGCTTGCAGACCTCCAAGAAAGGACAGAGAAGGAATTGACCTTTTCCACCCCCTGCACCTTGCAGGGCAGCAGCTGCAGCTTCACAATATAGAAGTCTTCATACGGGTCCTCCATCTTGTCCAGGTGCTTGACCTGGTACTGCTACAGAACCCCTCAGAGGTCAACCTTGTCTTCCTAACCTTCCTGTTGAGTCCCCAGGCTAACAGAAATTCAGCCAATTACCAGTGAGAAACAGACCCTCCACCCTGCAGAAGTTTCCAGTCTTCAGGCAACAGCTCCATAACTAGCTCAAATATGATGGTAGAGGAGATGGGACAAGACCTGACCTAGAAGTGACCTCAGATTCATTAACATGCTAACATGCACATCCCTGGTGGAGACTTCCATTGTTAGTGAGACATCAACATATGAAGAAGCATGTAACCTGTGGGTGAGTGCCAAGGAGTGGCCCACCCTAAAACACACTGTGATGCTGCTCCCCACTTCCTGCCTTGGTAACTAGCTCAGGATTGTTGCCGCCCCTCTCCTCTTGTGTGATCCACAATAAACATTCCTACATTGAAAATAATTATTGGTTTTTGTTTTTTTTTCAAAATGTGTGCTTAATTGATGACAGCCAAAGAACCTTTGGAATATGAATTAGTACCTGGGGCAGACCTTGCAGGGTTTCACCTAGTTAAGGAAGACGAACTGGCTGACGATGATATTGTGTATATTGATCTTATACTTGGCCAGCTCCTGGATTAGTCACTCTGTCTCATAAGGGACAGGGACTTAGCAAAGAACATGCAGATAAAGGACAGCTGCCCAGGGTCCTTGACTGCTTGCTGACAAGCAAGCAGGTGATGAGGAATGGACTCCTCCACCTTGGAGGTCAACTGATCTGTTTTCACATCCTCTAGGCCTAGTGGATAGCACATCTGTGAGATGAAGGGCTTGATCTGATTCTTGATCTGCATGAGACAGTGGAGGCCCCACTCAATGACTTTGGGGACATTGAGCATCACAGGTTGTAGACCATGGGGACCATGTCAAACACCAGGACTGAGAAGTTCATGCCTTCATCAGAGTCATGATCTCTTCACAGCTCATGGCCTCGTCAATGCCAGGGAAGGTGCAAAGGCACTCATCAATTCCTGTATCACCTTCTTGTCTGTGCTCAGCATGTTGTCCTACTCAAAGAACTCATTGGGCAGCTCAGCCATGCTGAGGCTGGGATCAGTCTCCACGATGAAGAGCCTGTGATAGCCTTTGACCTTGGTAAGCACCTTAGAGAAGTTCTGGTGAAAAGCATCTAACATGTTGTGGGCTGGGGCTGGGTCTGGGGAGAAGATCAGAACACTCTCCTACCCTTTGGATAGCTGGACCTCTAGGCTGCCACAGCAAGCAGTCTTAGCAGTGCCACCCTTACCCCTGATGAAGATTCATTTAAGGTTGTACAGTCCATGAAATTGCTAACATCATGCTAAGTTGCTAAGTATGGGCTCCAGCAGCTCCATATACAGTGCACCCTTCCTTTTAGAAGTTTTATAATTTTAACTTTTATGCTTGGGTCCATGATCTATTTCTTTTTTTTTCTTTAAAGATTTATTTTTTATTTATTTATGCGTACAAGAACTAGGCCAGAAGTGTGGGGAGTGGGGTGTGAGAGGATTCACCAGAGACAGAATGGAGAGCAGAACAGGTGGCTTTTTTTTAAATGTTAAATCAAGCTTGAATTCCTTAGAATAAATCTCACTTGGTCATGATGCAGTATTATTGTTATATATTGCTGGATTCAATTTGCTAATATGGTGTTAGGGATTTTGGCATCTATGTTCATGATACATATTGGTCTATTGTTTTGTATACTTATGAACTGTTCTTCTGGTTTTAGTATCAAGTAAATGCTAGCCTCATAAAATTGAAATATTTGCACCTCTACTGGTTTCTAAAAGAGTTTGTATACAATTAATATTTTTCCTTTTAGATGATTGAAAGAAATCACTAGCAAAACTATCTGGAGTTGGATTTTTCTTTTTTTTGTTTTTTTCTTTAATTTTTTTAAATTGTTATTTACGTCTTTTACATTTTGTATTCCCCTTGGGTAACCCACCGCCAATTCACCCATGACCCATCTCCGTGGTCCCTTGTGTCCTTTTCTACTCCATTTTGTGCCCTTATCCTACCCCTCCCCCGCTGAGTGTGTCTTCTCTCTCTCTCTCTCTCTCTCTCTCTCTCTCTCTCTCTCTCTCT
>PVIJ01023178.1:0-14702 GCA_004024925.1 Scalopus aquaticus | reverse complement strand
TGTGTGTGTGTGTGTGTGTGTGTGTGTGTGTGTGTGTGTGTGTTTTATTGGGGTAACATTGATAAATGTTGTGGTTTCTATTTTGGAAGTATGGGATCCTTCCCTTCCGATGATGTCACCATAGTGTTCCTGCTGCCAAAGTACTGAAAGGCTAATCTAGTTTTAACTAATTTTGATTTGCATGGTCATGGCATAAGAGTATGAAGTGAAAAGCAAAAATCTCCTTCTATTCTTAGCCCCCCAATAGTTACCCTTATAGTACCTTATACACCCATTCAGAAAATTTTCATGATTATACAGGTAGATAGATTTATGTCTTATTTTACATAAATTGACTCATTTGATGAATTTCTTGCAACTTGCTTTTTTTTTAAGTATTTATTTTTATTGTTATTTATATCTTTTACATTTTGTATTCCCCTTGGGTAACCCACCACCAATTCACCCGTGATCCATCTCCGTGGTCCTTTGTGTCCTTTTCTACTCCATTTTGTGCCCTTATCCTCCCCCTCCCCACACACCCCCAAGTGTCTCTCTCCTATTTGGTTTCCCTATAGTCCTGTTATAAGTGAAACTATTCGATATTTTTCTCTTTCTTTCTGGCTTGTTTTGCTGAGTATGATCCCCTCTAATTCCATCCATGTCGCTGCAAATTGCATGTGTTTATCTTCTTTCCATGCTGAATAGTATTCCATTGTGTATATGTACCACATCTTCTTGATCCAATCATCTATTTTTGGACATCTGGGTTGCTTCCATACCTTTGCTATTGTGAACAGTGCCACAATGAACATATGGGTGTGTGTATCCTTTTGGATTAGTGATTTTGTGTCCTTTGGGTAAATTCCCAAAAGTGGAATTGCTGGGTCATATGGAAGCTCCACGTTTAGCCGTTTGAGGAATTGCCATACAGCTTTCCATAGTGGTTGGACCAGTTCACATTCCCACCAGCAGTGTAGAAGAGTTCCTTTTCTCCACATCCTTTCCAGCATTTGTTGTTAATGAGATACCACCTCACACCTGTGAGGCTGGCACACATTAAAAATACAGGCAACTTGCTTTTTTCATATAGTAACATACCTAGGATATGTTCCAGTGTCAGAAGAAAACAATCTACCCGTTGTTTATAAATAATAATTATATGGAATACTATAATGTATTTAATGAATCCCCTAAGATTTAGGTTTTTTTAGATATTTTGTATTATAGTTAATGCTGCAATGTCTTGTCCATGTATCTTTGAGTATCTGTGTGAGTCTATTTGAAGTATTAAGTACATAAATTATAATTGCTGAGGCCCATGATTTATAGTGTTTATAAAGTCAGTGAATGTTGTTACTTGTGTCCCTCCCCATGAGTCTGACTTTGAAAAATGTAATTAAAACAAAAACTAGCAGGCAATCACAAATAAAAGACGTTCTGCAGGGGAGAGGGAGGAAGAGGAACCAAAATAGGGAAGAAAAGAACACAAGGGACTATGGTGATGGGTCACAGGTGAATTGGTGGTGGGAAACTTATGGGGGATACATAATAATGTAAAGGATATAAATTTAATTTAATTTAAATTAAAAAAAACCTCCTATAAGTGAGGCCAGAAATGGTGGGAAGTAGTGTGTCAAATGAAATACAGATCATTGAAGTATGGACACAGACCAAAAGATGTTCAATTCTTCTCATCTGATATAACTAATATCAATGAGTTCTTAATGGGCCACACTGAGTCACTGCAATACAGATTCACATTCACCCACATCCTGCCCCAGAGAGTGGGAGGTGACAGCTAAAGCCCAGTCACTCTGTCATTAAGAATTCAAGAACTCAGGAAATCCACGAAGATGGGAATTCTTCCTCTAGCCCTCCACTCCCTTCCAAAAGTCCTTCTGGGAAAATGAGAAGACATTAGGATTTTTCCACAATCTAAAGGTTTCTGTGGCACTTAGTGGTTTGGAAAACACATTTCACTCCTTTAGGACTCTGGTGGAACTATAAGTGGAACCCCCATTTTACAGATGACGAAACTAAGGACCAAAAGTATTTGGTGACTTTCCCACAGTAACAGAGAATCAGAAGACTTTAAAATTCATTTTCAAACCAAGAGTTTCTGGTTACAAAACAAGCCTCCTTTAAGCTATGCCACTTAGCTAAAAGAGCTGATTTTGACCCCCAAGACAAACTAGTACAAGCATTGTGAAGTGATATTACTTTTCAACTAGGTGTTCAGGGGCCTGTAACACATCTCTTGGAAATAGTAGAGACCTAGTTAGGGTTTGAATCTTCAAGGTTCTCCTCTCAGATGACTGGTTCAAAACCCATGACATGTTAGCACTTTGTGGTCCGCTCACGTATTAGTACATGTTTTTGTCACCAGTATCGGGTGGCCGCTGACGTATTAATACGTGTTCATCTAGTCTCCGATTTTTCACGCCACGGTGGATTTATTTGGAACTATTAGAATCTATTTCTTTGATTGTACTCAGTCTAAAAGCTTTACACATTGTTTTGGTGAAAGTGTAAGGTGTTTATGAGAGATATTACAGTTTTTTTTAATATCCAGTAGTTCAGGAGCTGTGTGTGTTTTATTGAATGCTTATACCATTCATGCGGTGGCACAGAAAATGGCCAGCCCCAAGGGCTGGTAAATTTAAAGGGCACTGGCACACAAAGTGTTAAGAAAGATGAACTCCATTTAGTTAAGAGTTTATTGACTATGAGCTCTTAGGAAAGAGATGAGCAAATATTTCTGATAATTAGTCAAAATGTCCTCAATTAGCAAAACTTTCTGAGAATTTTTGATGTTAGGAAACCCTTAGAACTATAGAACTGGTTTGTGCAACCACTTACTACCCCCTCCACATACAAACACACACCACATACTAGCTACCAAAGGTCATTCTTAAATTTCCTTGCGGTTTGAGTTCAGTTGCCAAATCAGCAGCAATAAACGTTGGCACATGGGCACACCAGTCTCTGTGTCCGGTTGCCATGGGTCTCCATTGGGAAACACAGTTCTCACAAGTGCCTTGCAATCAAGAATGTTAAAAATAGATGTGTACAAGCAAGAGGAACAACCATGGGAAGTGGGTTTTGGCATTTCCTTTGGTCATATGTACATCTGTTACCCGCCAACTGATTTCTAGAATGTGATTACGGATTGCTTACAGTAAAAATTTGTATACCAAATACCTAATTATTAAAAACATGTGGCTCTTCAGAGGTACAAAATGCAAAGCTTGATGAAGAATTGAAGAAATTTTCGGAATGATTCAGGACCTCAAATTAAATCAGCATAGATTATAGGTTTAAAAAGTCAAGGCCCCCTTTCCCTCCATCCTTTTGTGAACTTTCCATTAATTATCCCATTCAGAACCTTGGAGTTAGACACCTTCATATGTGGTGATGTCACTGTTCCAATTCCACCAGGCCTCTCCTCTCCATTGAACTTGAAACTTGTGTAACCAACTGCCCCTTACATCTCCAAATTATTGTCTAATAAATGTGTCAAACTTAATATAAACCATATGGAAATTTGGGGAATTTTTCTCCCAAGAACCTATTTCTTTCCTGTTTTTCCCAAAATGAATAAACAGTTTCCTCGTTCATTTAGTTGTCCCAACCCACTCTTAAGAATAATCATGGGGCCTCCCTGGTGGCGCAGCGGTTGGGCGCTGCGCTGTGGAGCTGTCGGCAGCAGCGATGCGAGTTCGACGCCCGGCCGGGGAGAGTCCCACATGGTGCGGCAGACCTCTCCTGCCTCGCCCGCTGCTCCCCTCAGCAGTGTAGTTCTGATCTGCCTGTTCTGCTCCCTACTCTGTCTCTGGTGAACCCTCTCGCCATCCCACGCCTCTGGCCTGTACCCCTGCTTGTATGTATAAATAAATAAATATTAAAAAAAAAAGAATAATCATGATTCCATTTTTTCACTCATAGCCAATTCATCAGGTCAATCTACACTTTCCACATAGAAAACTGATCTTCTAGTCCAAGCCTAGAAAAGTACAAATCAAAAGCCTTATTAAGACTTATTGCCTTCTAGGACCCAGCTCCCATCCACCTGTCTGACTTACTCACTTCATTCCAACATGCTCAATATGTTCTTCAAACATACCCTGCTTGTCCCATAGGACACCTTCTTCTTCCTCTTCCTGGAAAACTCCTCATCCTTTGTCATTTGAAATCCAATTCAACCAATACCTCCTCAAGCTTTCCATGTGCACCCAAATTTACATTCTCTTTCCACCCCTTAGTCACTATTACCTCACCATGTTTTATTTTCAATATGGTCCCCATCACTACATGAAATTATCTTTTCTTCTATTTAATTTTTGGTCTCCTTCCTATTCAATAGTGAATTCTTTGAGAATCTGGGATCTTGTCTGTCTGATTTCTCACTAAGTTCTCAAAGCCTGGCTCAAGTTCAATGAACCCTTTGCTCACTTTGTAAATTTGAGGGAAGCCTGTGTGTGACTATTGACCCAGGCAGAATGAGGCTAGGTGACTTCAAATGAGAAGTATCATTGTGTATTTGATCTCTGCCTCATGCAAGAATTTCTTCTGGGGGGAGGAAAAAGAGATTTCAAGCAGGGTTACCTGACAAACTGGGATAGTTTTTTTACAGACTTAGTTCAACTTGCTACTTCATATTCATATTCCCAGACATATGAAGAACCAGAATTTTGTTTTCATTTTTTCTATAACTACTTGTTGAGGGCTTACAACCTACAGAGTAATAAGAATTCAGTGGTGAATGAGACAGAAATTATCTCTGCTCTTGTGGAAACTAGTCTGGTGGAGGAGACGTAGTTTACATTTAACTACACCAATAAATGTGATAATTTTGTGATGGGAGTTAGAAGGATCGATCTTGTGACAAGGAAACCTGTATGCCCTGGAGATTCAGAGAAGACTATCCTGAGGAACCGCCATGTTGGCTTGGAATTGAGGCAGACTGACAGAACTACTATTACCAGTTCAATCATTGGCCCCACCTCATTTCCTTTCCACTTCCCTGTACTGCCACTCCCTTTACTAGAAAGGAGGGCCTTTTCTGTATGCAACCAGTACAAGCCCAGGTAACCCCACTACATCTAGCAATTGGTCTTATAGGACTTGCCTGTGGCAGCAAGGGGAAAAGCAAATGATCCACTTGAACCAGCTTATCTTGAAGATACTTGCCTTTATTCTTCCATATTCTCACTAAAAATCAGCATGCTATGTGAGATTATCCAAGCAGCAGTAATACCACTGTGATCACTAGTACCAGTGCTTCATCATCATCCTCATTGGCTGGCATTTTCATAGGGCTTCATGTATACCAGCTAGTTTCGTGAGCATTTACTTTCCTATTCTTCCATCTTCACCACTACTATGGTAGATACAACTGTTCATGTGCCTTTACAGATGAGGAAACTGATACACAGAAAATTTAAGTAACTTGCCCAAGGTCACAAGAGAAAGTGATAAACCCAAAATTAAAACCCAGGTCAGTCCAGCCACTCAGCCACCACACTATGCCACCTCTCTGTGATAGAAATCAGCAATTTGACTTGGTGAGGAGGTTGACATAGATGTATCTAGGATCTTACCATTCCTGAGAAAATTTGAAACAAAAGAAGAAACCTCCCTTATAATCAAGGTTTTGTGTCATTTGATTTATAGGATATGAACCTTCCAGGCTGATCTGTGTACTAGTCACATTTTGTGCTTTCAAGGCACAGTATGTGTTGAAGATAAGACTTCATTTATTCTCATAAAATTAATTTGAGTCAGAAACCATTGTCACCACATTGCAGATAACTCCACTGAGGCAGAGCACCAACATACCAATCAGGCCCTTATCTCATAAGTTGTATCAGAATCAGATAACAGCCTGCAGGTCCTATCTTTTGTGCCATGCATTGATCACCAAACATCTCCGAGTTGAGTATCAGTTTCTCATCTGCTGCCAGTTTGTCAACAGGCTGTGGAGAGACTCCTCCCTTGAGAGCTCAAGGAGCAGGCAAGGCAAGTGGAAGGATTCCCCTCCTGCATCCAACAGGGAAGAAATGGCTTCCCCAGGAAAATCAAGGTGTCATTTAGCAAACCCAGGCATGTCCAACCCAAGGGACTGCTCCTCTGTGTGCTGGAGAACCTGCTTTTTCTCCAAATCTGGATGCAAGAAGTCCAAAGTCTGGGCTTAACCTAGAAGAGTGATCCCTTGAAACAGGAAGGCGAGAAGGGCATTGGGGTGGGGCTGAGGAACAAAGGGTAAACTTGGAGTCTGGGAACTTGTTCAAAGTTCAAGGTGAAGCTCTGAGGAGGGTAAGCAAACCACTAGCTCTTATTTCAAATTTTCTTCTATCCTCTCTGCAAATTTGTGTCTAAGTCTGCACCAACTGGTGTGTTCTCCCATTAAAAAAGGAAGAGTTGAGTTTTTACCTTAAAAAAAAAAAAACTTTCCAAACAGCAGTTATTTATAAGGAAGATCCCTAGTGTTTCCTCCTCCATTAAAAAATGTAGAAAAAAATCTGGACTAATTTAAGGCCATTTGATGAGAGGAAGGAGAAATGTAGCAAGTATGATGCCAAGCCACAAAGGAACTAAAGAAATTGTAGAAGAAAATAACTGTACACCGAAAGTCACAAAGGTGGCAGGAAGATAGATTCAAGGCTCTGGCATGTGTTATTCAGCCAATACAGTGGGCTTTCTTTATTGAAATTATTGCCAACACCTAAAAATTGGAGGATTGCATATTTAATTTTGCATGAGAGCAATAGCCTAGAATTGAGGCACGTTCCCTTGGGGTGCCACATAAACTCTCCATGTCTCCCTAAGTCTGTTCTTCATGAACATGAACTGCTGGGCCCCCAAAGTCATTCATGTTTTGCAACTTCTAGTTTGCAACTTTCTGTTCTAGTTCCTGGCAGCAGCAGCCAGGAGCCAATGCAGACATTTCTGAGTTTTCATGCTCATCCTGGAAACTAAGCTGCTCCTAAGAATGTTGTCAGGGTCTGTGATATTTATCCTGCCATGCTTTATCAGCCCTCACTTTAAGGAAAAGCACCTAAATCAATAGCCTGACTAGCTGGAGAAAATAAGATCCATTATAGATGGGGCTTCCATTTTACTTAAGCTTCCCCTGCCAGGCCCCAGAGCTTAATGTGAACAGCTCGTGGGAAGGTAAGCCAGTGAGGATGAGATGGAATGAAATGAAGACCAGGATGCTGCCAAAGATCTGGCAGGCTGGGGCCCCAGTCAGTTTCTAGAAATTGTCAAATACTTGATGGGGCAGGGTGGAAGAAAGGGTACTGCCTGAGATGATGAGCCCCACAAATCAACTCAAGAATAAAACAGAAAAACAAGATAGGTGTCTGAAATATTTGTATCTAGTTAAGTAATGATTTAGCAGTTTTAGTTATTTATGCGTTTAAGCGATTTTAGACAGTGAATAGGTAAATTTTCTAATGCAGAACTTTATTTTTATTCAATAAATTAGTTCTTCATTCAACAAACGTTTGTTGAATAACTACCGAGTGGCAAACACTTTCTGAGGCACATGTCCTAGTTTTAACTTCCTGTTTTACTTCGATTTATTGGTATAAAATTTGGCCAAAGTTTTCCCTAATTCTCTGTAGCATATGAAAATAAAATACTAGAATAGTAATTTCAGGGTATGAGTCAAAGTAGCGTTTGACACAGTAACATTCATGGCATGGGAGGAAAAGTCACTCAGTCAGCAAAACTTTAGCATCACCCTAGCTATGTCCCAGCAGGTCCTGGGAAAATATTGTTTCATTATAATGTTGATGAGGGAAAAGGCAATGCCTGGCTAGTTTCCTTATACATCATTTCACTTAAAGTCACAGTTACCAAGAGTCTACTGATGACATAATGAGGATGTATGTATTTGTTTGCATATAACTTTATGTACATGTGTATTTTGTACATTTTTAAATATATAAAGAAATGGATACCTGGAAAAGAGTTTTCCTTTATTTTTATTTTTGTGTTTACTATTTTTTAAAATATAAGCCTTAATATTTCCTGCCAGCCTACAATGAATTGTCTTATGTACTTTCTGGGGTGCCACCAGCTCCTAAAAACATCATGGGGGGGTTCCATGGTGAGCTGCCATATATACACATTAAAAGGAAATTGGTGGTCTTCATTGATTGTGAAGTGGGTGGTAGATTCCAGGCTTAGCACCTTCCCAAGGTTGCTTAAGTCCCAGTGGTGCTCTAACTCACTTCACTAACAGAGCCTGTGGTGGTCCTTCCATAAGGAAGCTGCCTAGGGAACCCCACCACCTGCAGACCTTTCAAGGAAGTCCTTGCACTGGACCACAAAATCCTGAGTCCCCAGCCCCCCAAGGAGATTCTGCCCTATTCTCTGCTCATGCTGGTCACCCCACTCCCATTCCCTGTTGCACAGCCCCAAAGCACAGCCTTCTGCTGCCTGCACATCCTTGGCTCCTGGTGGAGTTGCTCCCTATGCCCCAAGACCCTTTGCCGTTCTTCACCTTGAATGTCACTTCCTCACGGACTGTCCCCTGACCTCCCACTCTAAATCTAGTTGATCTTCACTATTAACACATTCTTTTCTTTTTCTTCTATAGTACTTGGAATAATTTAGAATCACAGATAGAATTATGTGCTTTGTGTTGAACATCTCCTGCCCTCCCCCTCCCCTTCCATACCCCTTAGACTCAACCTTACAAATATTGGACTCTTGCGTTTGTAGCTGCTGTGTGGCCTGGCTGAGAGTGTGGCATTTAGCATGTGCTCAATAAATATTTATTAGAGGAAGAAAAAGGAAAATGAAATAGACAAAATCGATTCCTCCATAAATATAAAGGCACATACTATTTTCAGAGTACCGAGAAAGAGTTTTCCTAGGAAACAGACTCTGGAATAATATGTGGGTAAGATTCCTTAAGAATACTTCCTGGTGAGATAAACCACTAAATATGTCTATAATTACAGGGGAAAAAAAGAAGAAATGTCAACTAAGCTAGCCCAGCAATTTTTTGAGTACTGGAAGGAAGTAATAATTCAAGTGTTCCTAATACTAAATACTATAAATTCTAAATACTAAATACTATAAATTCTACAATACTAAGTTCAACAAATACTAAAAAAGTATTTGTTGAAAGACTGAATAAGTGAACAAATGATTAAACAATATATGAGGCCAGTAAATATTTAATACTAAAATAATAAAAATAATGTTCAGTCGTGATACCTAAATAAAAATATTACCGAAGTAGAAATAATGTAAATAGTGACTCATTAGAGATATAATGCAGTTAATGGTTGGATAATGGTTACCTTGCACCACGTACCATTTCAGAAACTTTGCATACACTATTTCACTAAATTCTTACAACCATCCTTATAAGAGAGGTTATATTATTGTTCCTATTTTATAGACAAAGAAACTGAGGCACAGTGTGTTCACAGTGTGTCCACTGTCTTGCAGTACCAGCTACAAGTGACAGACTTGGAATTCAAGTCCAGGCACCTTGTTCCTTCCTCCGAGGTCTTATCCATGACCCTGTACTGGTATTTTTTAACTAAATGAAAAGGTGTACACTTACTGTGACATCTGTTGTTTTAAAGGAAACAGTTCATTCTCCATGAAGCTCTTTATTCCAAGTTGTGATTCTTCTATTTTTGAAATGTTATTAACCTTCGAAGTTAAAGCAATGTCTTGAAAAGTCTTGAAAAAGGACAAATGGCCTAGTTTTCTAGGGTTATGTGGATGAATGCCACCCATATATTATACATTTTTATAGACAGGAACTGATTTTCTTAGCAAATTTTAATCTAGTATTTACTAAGTATGCAGCAGGCAAGGCCCTGAGAATTCAGAGGTGACCCAAATAAGCATAGTCCCTACCCTCAACAAGCTTGTGATTGGGTACAAAAGAGATAATAAGCACATAACCTATCACTAACTAATGTTGTGAGAAGAGTTAGGTGCTGCGAGCAGCAGCAGGGGCCAGAGGGAGAGGCCAGCCTGGGAAAAGCGGCTCAGCAGCCATTGCCTCAGCCCTCATTGGCCCCATTGGCCAAACGAGATACTTCCCTGCTCAAATCCTGCCCCTCCTACCTCCAAGGTCAAATGTGTCACCTTGGGCAAGTTAGGGCATCTCTCAGTGGCTCCTTTCACATCTGTGAAATGTAAATGATATTGATGCTCGTGAGTGCGTCATGAGGATTGATGGAGGCACAAGCAGCACGGGACTCTGAGCTGTGCTGACAACACAGGCCACACCACGTGGTGTCAGCTGCCAGGTGCAGTATGAAGTACTAGCTCAAAACTAATAATCCAATCTAATGAAATGGACAATATATTAAAGGAGATATCAATCTATGGAAATACTTTAAGCCCATAACCAAGATATCACTAAGGGGTTTACCGAAGCACCTACAAGATGTGCTGAACATCTCTCCTGAGAGTGTCCCCCCAGATGCGTCCTGAGTCAGAGTTACCAAATCCGAGAGAGGAATCTATTTTGGTTTTTCCCAAACTTAGTTTCTTGTAGCTGGTGTCTCAGACACTCTATCCTGACATCTTAGAGTTCAATAAAGTTATTTAGGGTTTGTTGGCAAGGTCTTGGATTCCCTTCAACCTTTGGTGAATTTTTTATATTAAGCGATAGTAACTTTTTGTATGTAAAAGTAAGATATTTTAAAAATTTACTATTTATCATTACTTTGGGACACAACAAAATCATATACAAACAAATCTACACTATTTCCATTTCACTGTGGTCAGACAGCATGTTACCTTGCCCATGTTACCTTGGCAAGCTTCTAGATTCCAGTATCACAAAATTAATTTGTGGTTCAAATTTTCTGCACCTAATAGAAAAAGTCATACTGGAGTGAAACCTCCTAGAAGCCTTACCCCTCCTGCCAAAGTGGTGTCCCAATAGGTTCTCAGGCATGGCACCCATGGGAAAGATGGAAACCACCCACCTCTGGGACCTGCAAAGGATTGAGGGTGGGAGAGCAGAGGGAGTCAATCACCAGGTCTGAACGAAGGAAGAGAAATATTTACACCTCTCATGAGTCATCAAGTAAAGTCTCTCTAGCAGCCTCAGGGGGCCTCCTGAACTTTGAAACTTGGATTTCATCCAGACATGAACTATGGAAAGGCACTCTTTATGCAATGCTTTCATCACCACCTGCGTTTCGCCACTCTTTCATCTTGGATAATAGATACAAGACAGGTTCTTGTAACCTCTCCCTGTGATTGCCATGCTAACAAAACTGTTTATGTGGAAACTAGGAAGCTTTGGGAACCAAAGGGCATGTGGACATTATAATCAAGAAAATGTCCACAAAACTGGGCCCCTGTGGTAGTGGTTCCATCTCAACTAATCCTAATTCACTCCTTTTCATGGTATATACTACAATGCTCAGTATGTTTGACTATTTAGTAGCAACAGAATTGACCTCTGTTTATACGAAGTCATAGTATTTATTGGTCCTGTGAATGACCAGAAAGCTCAGCCACAGGGACTGCAGGAAACATATACATGTGCACCTGCTCACTAGCCAGACATCTTTTTTTTTAATTAATTAATTTATTTTTTTATTACAATGTTTTCTTTCTTTTCTCAGGTGTAGTCCCCCTAGAATTCCCACCACCAGTTCACCCGTGCACCATCACCATGGTCCCTCATGCTCTTCCTGCCCTCATTTTGAGCCCTCTCCTTTCCCCCCACTGCAGAATGTCTCTGAATTATAGTTGTCTGTTTAATTTTGTTTTGTTGTGTTGTGTTTTTTTATTGTTGTTGTTATTTTTTTTCCTTAACCCCTTGTCCAGAGAGCTTTTTAAAAATCACTTTAACATCTCTTCAGATGAAGACACTGCCAATTCTAAACCAATAATCCTGAATGCCCCACGTGGACAGATGTCTCCTTACTGGCTGGGCTCGTGCCATCTCTGCCCCAGAGAAAGGGGCTAACCTCCCACAGGAGGCAGGAGATTTTGCCCTGGGAGCTATCATCTGTCCACCCAAGGTTCTTTCCCCTTTGAGTAAATCCTCCCCACCAAAGAAAGATATGTTTATTTGAATTTTCAATTGACTGTTTATCTGCATTTCCTGCTGATGAGTCATTTATGCAGTTTACTGAAAAAAATAATAAATTGAGAACTAAAGCACTGCAAAATTAAGGATCAAAGACGCAAAACTGACGTAAGCCCCAAATAGGTACGGGTTAAGAATTTAATCAGCAAATATCAGTCAGCACACCAAGACAGTATTTCCAGGGAGGCTGTTTTTTTTATTTTGTTTTTTTCTGGGGTCAATACAGCCAGCCTCTATGGAGCTCCTCTGTTGGTTTTTCTTATCAGATACTTGTGAACAAATCACACATGGTATTTGCTCAAGAAACCATTTACCTGGAGTCCATAAGAGGACAGAGCTCAGGCATGCACCAAGGGATGCCTGTGCAAAAGGTATATATGTTTGTCTGTGAGGCCCAAATTAAGGGAAGGCCAGAGGGAAATTTCCCCCTCATTTATAGCATGCAAGAGCAGAGAGACACCAGTCCTCTCAGCCTGAGACTACTGGCTGTACCTCTGGGGAGCAGATGAGAGAGCCCCACATTCACCCTAAGTGTCCAGCTCTGTGTTCCACATACAGATTCATTTGTCCTTCTATACTCCAGGACTCATATGAATGTAAGTCTACGGAATGAGTGTTATTTTCATCTCCTCCTCTGGACACATTTTACCTAACATCTGAAAAAAAAAATCCATCAGAGACAGATAAAGATATACATATGATTATTTCTCTAAAATATCAAGTGACTAAAAACATCACCAGGAAGCTTAGACATGGATACAAGTAACATGCACTCTGTAAGCATATTCTATGTACCACATTCATCACCTGTGTTAATTAATCTTCAAGACTATCCTATGGAAGGAGCATTTCCACAAAAAAAGAAACTTGAGTTGTGCTTTGCCAGTGCCCATAGAAAGTAGCGGGTGGTCCACTTTGACTCCTAGATGCTACTCTAAGTTCTCCCTTTGAAGATGAATCAAGTCTACCTGCGTCTGGTTGTATTATCATATCAAATCCTTTCTACTTTGCAAAGAACCTGTTCTCCAAAAGTACGAACCTCTACATACCATTCTAAAACCACACCTTTAATTGTCTTGTACATCTTCTATACAATGAACAAAGAGAAAACTTTGAACTTTCATTTAATAGGTTCAAACACTGACCGGAATTCCCATGTTACCTGATGTAAGAGGTGAAATTACACAATCATTTTATAGCCCCACTCCTATCTCTATGATTACAACCTCCTGTCTTAAAAGACTCTACCAACATAATACCCACAAGATGTCTGGAAATCACAGTTCTGCATTCATTAAGCACTCAACCATGTTAGTTGTTTATGTTAGATGTCCCAGGTGCCGTGGCTTCCCTGAAGGGAAAAGACATTCCTGCTCCATTCTCTTTTACAAAAACTACTTTCAGCAACCCCTTCTGCCCACCTGCTCCTACAATTCAACATTCTCCAATTTTCAGGCTTCAACAAGTGCAATCCTGTTGAACTGCACTGAAAATTCCACTCTTTTCCAAGGTCGGGTAATGCCATGACCTCACCAAGGGCTGAAGTCATGATCAACTTTGAAAATCAGGCTCTGGGTTTGCTCCCTTTCTCTGTTACTCGCTTGGGCATCCCCTCTTTTTCCACTGTAGGTAGACAGGGACTAGTCCTGAAAGTGAGATAATACATAGAATGACCTCCATTAACTTTTATTTTCTAATGATCAGTTTAGGATATCTGGAATGGAATCAATTAATATGAACTTTCAATTTACAATCCAGCAACCAACTCTTCTTAAATGTCTGTTCACCTAAAACCACCACTTTTTAGCAGAGTGTATTTTGAATCACTTATGAGAGCATTCACTTCTGCTCACTTGGACCCACTTTGCTCGTCTATAAAATGAAATGAGAGGATAAGACTATTCTAAGGTCACTTACAGTTCCAAGACTCCTTGATGCTAATCTAGGTTTCCATTTTTCTTTTTAGATGTATTTATGCATACAAGAGCTGGGTTGTAGGCGAGACATTTGGGGAGTGGTGAGAGGATGCACCAGAGACAGAGTGGGGAGCAGAATAGGCAGATCTACTGATCTACACTGCTGATTTACTGAAATACAGGAGACATCTGCTGAGCCATGTGGGAAGCTCCCTGGTTGGGGTTAGAACTTGTGCAGCAGTGGCTGCTGAAGGCCTCATAGTGTTGAGACTTAACCCCTTGCACCACCAGGGAGACCCTAGGTGTTCATTTTTCTTGTAGTTTACATACATACATACATTTAATCATTGAGGGGTGTGTGTGTGTGTGTGTGTGTGTTGTGTGTATGAAGTACTTACTATGTTGCTAGGTTTTTTACTAGAGAGAGGAATTGAGTTATAACCAGGACAAATAACATCTTTTTTTTATAGATATTTTATTTATTTTTGTTATTCATATCTTTTACATTATTGTGTGTTCCCCCTAAGTTACCCACCACCTGTTCACCCGTGGAGCCATCACCATAGTCCCCCGTACTCCCCTCTTCCCCCCTCTTGAGCCCCTACCCTCCCCTCCTTCCCTGCTGAATGTCGCTTTCTTATTTGGTTCCCTTATATTCCTGTTATAAATGAAACCATTCGATAATTTTCTCTTTCTTTCTGGCTTATTTC
>PVIJ01023177.1:0-14707 GCA_004024925.1 Scalopus aquaticus | reverse complement strand
CAGGTCTTTTATCCATTTTGAGTTGGTTTTTGTGCATGGTGTGAGGTAGTGGTCTAGCTTCATTTTTTTGCATGTAGCAGTCCAGTTCTCCCAACACCATTTATTGAACAAACTAATCTTGTTCCATTGCATATTCTTTGCTCCTTTGTGGAAGATTAGTTGTCCATAAATATGTGGTTTTATTTCTGGGTTTTCTATTTGGTTCCATTGGTCCGTGTGTCTGTTTTTGCTCCAGTACCAAGCTGTTTTAATTATTATGGCTTTGTAGTAAAGTTTGAAGTCAGGGAGTGTAATCCCTCCATTCATCTTCTTTTTAGTCAGGATAGCTTTAGCTATTCGGGGTTTTTTGTGGTTTCATATGAATTCCTTCAATATCCGTTCTATTTCTTTGAAGAATGTCATTGAGATTTTTATCAGAATCTCCATGAATCTGTAAATTGCTTTTGGTAGGATGGCCATTTTGATGATGTTGATTCTTCCAATCCATGAGCAGGGGATGTCTTTCCATCTTTTTGTGTCTTCCTTTATTTCTTTTAACAGCGTTAGGTAGTTTTCTTTGTATAAGTCATTTACCTCTTTTGTTAGGTATTTGATTTTTTTGGTTTCGATTTTGAAGGGGATAATTCTTTTAATTTCTTCTTCTTCAGACTGAGTGTTTGCATATAGAAAGGCTACTGATTTTTGTGCATTGATTTTGTATCCTGCTACGTTACTGTATTGGTCTATAGTTTTGAGTAGGTTTTCTATGGAGTTTTTGGGATTCTCTATGTGTATAATCATATCGTCTGCAAATAGTGACAGTTTAATTTCTTCTTTCCCTACCTGGATTCCTTGTATGTCTTTCTCTTGTCTTATTGCTCTCTCTAGGACTTCAAGTGTTACATTGAAAAGCAATGGTGAGAGTGGACATCCTTGTCTTGTTCCTGATTTTAGGGGAAAGGCTTTCAGCTTCTCACCATTGAGGATAATATTGGCTGTGGGTTTCTCGTATATGGCTTTTATTATGTTAAGGAATGTTCCTTCTATTCCAAGTTTTTCAAGGGCCTTTATCATAAATGGATGTTGCACTTTGTCGAATGCTTTCTCAGCATCTATTGATATGATCATATGGTTTTTATTTTTCTTTTTGTTGATGTGATTGATTACATTAATTGATTTTCGGATGTTGAACCATCCTTGTGTCTCTGTGGGAACTTTTTCTTAATGGGTCAACATAGCAGCAGGTATGCTGTGGTCTGTTTCAGGTGTCCCTCTAAAACATCAGCTTCTAGCCACAGAACTCTCTTACCTCCCATATGCTAACTTGACTATTCCACTAATTCTTATCTATAGTGAATCTTTATGCTCAATATTTAAGTGTTTGTGTGTATAAAATTTTCCCCAATTGTCAAAGAATTAGTTTTTATTCTTAATATCTTATTGGTTTCCTGTTTTTTAATTTCACTGATTTCTAATCTAATTTTCATTTCTTTCCTTCTGCTTGCTCTAGGTTTATACTGCTTTTTTCTCTAGTTTTCAAGGGTGAAAATTTATACTATTGATTTTAGATCTTTCTTCATTTCTAATATATGCATTTAACGCTGGAAATTTCCTTCAAGGCATTGCTTACATTCCGTAAGTTTTAGAAGGCGTAGTTTCATTTTCATTTAGATTTTCTTCTCTTTCTTGGCATTTCAGTTTGGGAAATTTCTATTGAGAAATCTTCAAGTTCACTAATTCTTTCTTCAGTGTGACCAGTTTACTGATGAACACATTCAAAGGCATTCTTCCTTTCTGTTACAGTGTTTTTGATCTTTCTAGCATTCCCTTTCGATTCTCCCTTAGACTTTCCCACTTATTCTTGCATGTTGTCCATTTTTTTCCTATAAAGGCCTGTATTATATCAATCATTTCAATTCCATAATCTCTGTCCTATCTAAGTTTAGTTCTGATGCTTGCTTTATCTCTTCAGACTGTGATTTTTCTTACTTCTAAAGTATTTTAACATGCTGTGTAATTTTTTTTGTCGTAAGGCAGATGCGAGTTGTTTTATAGGAACTAAGATAAAACAGGTCTAAGTTTTTAGAACTTAGGCTATATTTATTGTAGCTGAAGGTGTCCCTGTTTTGTTTTCATTGTAGTCTTTGGGTTTCCCTAGCAATTTCTTCTTTAATAGAGTCTCTATGTTGCAGTACTGTCAGTAGTAATACAGCATTCATATACTAGAATCTTGTTTATGTGGTGGTGAGGAATTGAGGAATAAAGTAGTCTATAAGTCTTATGATTATACCCCATTGTTTTACTGAGCCACAATTCCTGGGCTAATGTCCTTCAGAAGAGTTTCTCAGCTTATACCTCTTCCTTTTAAGAGAGACCAGAAAGCTAGAGGAGGTTGGAGTTGGCTAAATGTGAATCCTTCAGGTCAGATAAGGTTACAGTAAAGACGGAGCCTTTGAAAGGGAGAACATAATACAATGGGCATGTTTAAAAATGGTTACTTTTTCCCTTCCCCTACCCAGAACACAAGGGGATTTTTCTTCCATCAACATCAGAAGCTGGTGGGGGCTTCTAGCAGTTAAACTCACAAGTAGAAGGGTACTTCTAAGACTTAACAAACTAATCCACACTCAGCCTCCAGCAGTTTGTCAATTATAATCTGAATTCCGCTGAGTTAACTGGTTCTATCCGTAGTTTCTATTGGTAAGCTGTATTTGCCTCTCTCTCCAGTTTTGGGAATACTGGTTTGTCCTATGACTTCAGTTTTCTGACAGAGCTAAGAAAAGTTGATGATTTTCTGTTTTCAGCTTTTTCTTACTGTGAATGTGGGAATGGCAACTTTCAAGATCTTTACATGTCAGAGCAGATGCCAGTTTGATTTTAAGTAACCTGAACAGAGGAAGTTTGTCATCCAGTACTCTAACTGTGTTACAGTATAGGGTAGACGTCTTTCAGTCAGTTAGTTCCCTCTCTCACTCACTAAGTAATTTTTAACCTTTAAAAAGTGAAACTGCCTAATGATAACAAAATATAAAAAGGTGGTAAAAGAATGCTGCTCTTAAGTTTCAAACTATATTCAATTATTTTAATAATAATTGGCTAATTTAGTTCCAAGGTTCTGACAAGATATCAGAGTCAATACTTGAGCAAAGGCAAAGTCAGAAATATCAATGGATAAAAAGCAATAAAAAAGCATAAAAAATAACATTAAGGTCCTAACAGAAAGCAAGAAATGTGGTTTAGGAAGTGCAAGTATTACATAATTACATAAAATTCATTCATTTAACAAACATTTACAAAATGTCAACTATAAATCAAGTTATTAACCAAATGTTTTTAGAGAAGGATATAAAGATGTACAAAATGTAAAAGATTCAGCTATCTTAGAAAAGAGGTAAATTAATAAAATACATCAAACAAGTATTACAAAAATGATGCAGAACACTGAATAAAGATTATACCTTCTGTTTACATTTGCATATGACTGGCACCAAGTGACAGGTAGAGAAAATTTCACAGATGGTAGTTTTTAAACTGCATCTTGCATTACCCCGTTGGCCTCTTTCCCTTCTCTCCTAAGTCACCTCTCATTATAGGTGGAAGCACAAGTTAAAAAAAAAAAAATCTCAGTGCCATACTCTCCATTCTAGATATTTCAGTCTATGGGAAAGATGTATTCTGGAAATTCTCCACTTGTGTAGTGAAAAGCTTGCCCCTTGTGAGGGAAGCCTATTATCATCCTCCTGTCATGCAAGGGCTAAGATAGATGAGTCTACTTCAAGGTGAAGAACTAGCAAGTACATTTTCCTATAGCATTTAAAGAAACTTTCCACCATCATTTTTATCAGAAATAAAGGTAATTTCTGATTCCCAAGTACTTCTTCCTTCCTATCATTTTGGTTTTGAAATTGGACAAGGAAGAAGGGCATTATTTACTAGTCATTCATAACCCTAACAAACCCCAGGCATCAAACCACTGAAAAAATATTTAATATGCATATTTCATTGGAGCTTAGGTACAGAGAACACATGAAAAAATAACGAGGCGAGAGTGGATAATAGTTAGTCAAGGGGGAACAATCGATAGCATTTAAGAAAGACGGTGACAAGAATATTTAGGTTTCAGAATAATTCCTATAACAAATGACCTGAAAATGAAAAAAAACAACACTGGGGCAATAGTGAGGATCTGTAAAAGTCAGTGGAATAAATATAATATTAGCTAATTATGACATAGCTAAATTATAAAATATTAAGGATGAAATTAATAATTATAAACATAAAAAGATCTAAGACAGGGTTAGATTTTTAAAACATTAAGTTATAAGTCAATGTATACAATGTTACCAATTATATTAAGCACTTACACATATCACTTTTACCACAAGATATTTTATGCAAATGCCAGTAATAACGCTAAGGAGCTGGTATACAAAGATACCTTAATGATATCTTATTAATTTTTTTTAAAGGAACACACTGGTATATAACTTTTATAATTAAAAACTAACATTAACAATCAGGGTTAAAAGTTACGAGTGTCTTGCTTCATGTGGCTGTAGTGAAAAAACAAAGAGCAGCTGTAGGTGGGAGGAAGACAAACCTGGTAGGATCCACTTCAAAGCTAACATGCTGCCAATCAGAAGATGTGATCACAATTCGTAATAAAGGATCCAGGAGTTTTTGCAGGTAGGTAGCACCATATACCTAAAGAAATGCACAAGTAGGAATTCATTATTTCTGCTCCACATATCTTACATTAAAGACATTCTGCTCCATACATTCTGTACAGAATCATTATTTGGCATATCTCCAAGGGGGGAAAAAGGGTGAATGGATACACACCTTGAAACAGAAGGTCATTATTTTACTGGCTAGGCTGTTTCCTCGGAAAAGAGTCTGCATGGAGTCTGCCAATTCTACTTCCTTAGAAAACATGTTCCAGAGCAGTTGGTAGAGTAAATGTCGAGAATCAAATAGCGTCACTAGAACCCGAGCTAGTTCATCCTGAGAACAAGACAAGAATTTTGTTAGTGTGAACAATTTCATTTTTCTTGAGCAGGAAACTAAAAGGGAAACCCAAAGGTGATACAACCACTGAATTGAGATAAATGGTGACTGATTAATTTTTTCCCTGGGTTTTATCTGTGTACATATGTCTTTGATAGATGATTTCTATATGCTTATAATTCACAGGTACTAAGAATAGATGAAATGTAAAAGGCAGAAAAAACTCCAGGATTCAGCTCACATTATATGATGAAATGAAACAATATAGAAACAGAAGACAATGCCAAAGGGCTTAATTTGATATACAAGGAGAATTTTCTCAAAAACATACTGAGGAGCAATAAAACCCTAAGAACTCTACTCTCTTCTCACATGGTGAAGTAAACTCGGTGAACACTGAGCATGGGAGTAGGAAGAGACACAGCAAAAATGGAAAAGCTACAGGAATTTCAAGAAGACAAGAAAAAGACACAGGCTATAACATTCACAACCAAGAGACTAGACAGATTTACAAACAGCACCTAATTCCTACATATTACCTAAATAGTAATTCTTACAATTCCCCTTAGTAAAGCACATTTGGCACACTCAAGAAAAATATAATAAATCAATGTTCAAGCTGAGGAAAAATTTAGAGAAAATAGTAGCCATTAAAAAATGCCTCAAACCTCAAAAACAATGACAACAAAGGACAGGATCATGCCCCATAAATGCAATAGTTCTCATCTGGTCACAGGATTACAATAATCTGACATTTGAGTAAAGGTAAAGTTTAACAATCCTAACCAGAGGTAATCCAGAAGCCAAAAAAAATAATAGAGTATTTCTATTATACTAGTTATGTTTACATAATACGTATTTGACTAGATGCAAAATTTCTACCCTCCATTTTAAAGTCAAGTAGAGTTATGTGACAGAATTCAGTTACAAAATATTTTGGACTACTATGCTAAATTATTTTATCCATTCTAATCCCTCCCCTGCAAACTTCTGAAAACTTTAAGCAACAGAATTAAATTTTCAAAAAGTATGTCTTGTTCTTCACCTATAACTCGAATAGATCTGGTCTAATATAAAAGTCCTCAAAATAAGTCATTTATTTTAAAACATTAGAAATTATTTACTGAAAGAAAACAAAATGAATTAAACTTTAGACTTAATTGTCCTCTTATATTAAGAAATTCCTGAGTACTTTTAGTGCTAATTTTAGGTAGTTGCTAAAAAGGTAATTCACCATGTCCACTTGCAAAACATATGCTATGTGAACTACAGTGGAGCTTCAAGTATTTTGATAATTCTGTTTTTCCAATTCACTAAGCTATAAGCAGGATTCCATTTTCGTTCATTAAACAATTATTTTTTGAGTCCTTGTTACATATACCAGGGTATACTTTAAGAACTGGCAGTATAGCTATAAACCAGACAGACACAATTTCTGGTATCTCATTCTGGTGGACTAAGAACACATAATCAAATAATCAAGATAATTTTACACCATGAATAAACGTGGCAGAGAAAATATAACAAGGTAATATTACAGAATGATTGTAAGTCTAGTTTTGATTAGATAACCAGAAAAGATCTTACTATGAAAGTGACATCTGAGAGATGTCAGCATCATGCAAACTAAGATGCTTCCTTACTCACTTCTTCATTCTAGAACTAGTAAGAAATCTATGAAGCAATAAAGATTCCTCAGGTCAGCACACCAGTATGCTGGAGAGGTTCCCACATCTGAAGGCTGGTGAACTGAAATACATAGTGGAGACTGAAATGCTATTTCCACATGCAGCAAAAGTGGTACCCACAACTCCAGTCTCCCCCAAGTCCCCTAGCAGCTAAGCCCACAGCCTCAGTAAACCCAGAAGCAGCAGCAGAGGCAGGGACCAGAATGGCTGCCCTATTAATTGTGGACCCAGCAAAACTGGTAGCAACTACAGAAACACATGACAGCTTAGTGGGGCTAGCCGCTACAACTCATTCATCACAGCTGTGCCCCAGAAACAGAGCATCAAGTGGCAGCAGAGGCCCACTCTCCCCTTTTCCCTCTCCTATTATTCACACAGTGGAAGCAGTACAACTCAGGCAACCCTGGATCCACTGGGGTGTGGATCACACACTGTGACACTGGCAGTAGTAAGACACTGGTTACACTGGAGGCACAAACAGCAGTACTAAGGGCACTACCAACTGCTCTGGCAGAGGTTGTGGAGGACGGACAGTGCAAGTTATCAAATACAGCTAGAGGAAACTCAGGGAAGAGAAATAGAAAAACTTCTGCTATAGTGCCACCTACTGGAAAACAAGAGAAACGTTTCTAATCACAAAGCTGTTAATATTGATCATATCAAGCAAAATAAAAACAAAAATCCCACTTTGTCTAAATAGTGTTTCCTACTTCAAATGCATCTGAAGAAGTACAACTCATCAAGTACCACAAAGTCAAGGGATCATAACAAAAGGAGAAAAACAGAATTCTCCAGAAACCAAACTTAAAGCCACAGAAAATTGTGATCTGATAGAGAATTCAAAACAGCTGTTAGGAAGAAACTCAACAAACTAGACGGAAATTCAGAAAGGCAGTTCAATGAGTTCAGGAAAAAGATTAATGAACATAAATAATTTTCTTTCTGTTGAAGACATTAAAATTATAAAAAATAAACCAAACAAATTCTGGAGCTGAAGAACCCAACAAGTGAAATGAACACTGTAATAGAAAGCATCGGAAATAAAGCAGACCGTATGGCAGAATTTGTGAGACAGAGGCTAGAAATCCAGAACTGATTCTGGTTGAAGAGAAGTCGTCGTCTGGTTGAAGAGGAGTGAATGCTAATTTTTTTTTTTTTTCATGAAACTCTGTAAGAACTATCCAAGTCCACTGGAAAAGGTAACATAGGATAATGGGTAATTCAGAAGAAATGAGCAGAGAGCTTATTCAAAGAAATAATACCTGGTAATTTCCCAAACCTGAGGAAGAAACTGAATATACAAGATCACAAAACTAACAGAATATCAAATTCTATCAACTGAATAACACCTTAACCAAGACATATTATAATAAAATTAGTAAAAGTCAAGAATAAAGAGGGGACACGCCCCTAAAACATGGTGGCAAACAGACACTAAGATCAGGCTCTCCTACAAAATATCGATTTATGGAGAAAAATATCCCTAACTTTGAGAGCTGACTTGAGGAGAACCGGATGCCCTACACAATACAAGCAACCCGGGGGTACTTTAGACTTAAAAATAAACCGAAGATTCGGAGTAAAGAGAAGAGAAAAGACATCAGACCCCACACAGAGGAAAAACAGCAAGGAAAGGTGGGTGAACCGGCTTCCCTGAGAGCTACTGAATACAAGGTTAGAAACTGTGGTGAGGTCGGAGGGTTCCGGCCAGCTGACGGGGAACGCGGCCCCCACTCCCCAACCCCACGACCCCCCTCTCTTCCCTGCAAGGCAGAGCTGAAGCGCAGGAAAGCTCGAGGGTCACTGTGGCCCATCCCCCAGCCTGGGGTTAGGTAACATCTTAGCGGGGGAGGAAGTCCAAGCAAGAAGCATCCCCCCACTGGTTGCTAGGTGAGACAACCTCAAACACTCCTGGCCTTAGGCTGTAACTTGATCCCAATAGCAGTTGCTAGGGGAACACACAGACTGATCAAGGCAACTGATCACTGATCACTAGGACTCTCCTCCAACCTGATGGGGAGGTAACTTGAACAGGGGAGTGGCTACTAAAGAGAACCACTGGCTGACAGTCTCCACAACCCCTCCCATACCTGTTGCTGGGGTACAGGCTCCTGCTGGAACTATCTCTGACCACACCCTCCCCTGCAAAGTGTCAGCATCTTGGCACTGGGAGGGCAGCAGAAAGGAAACTACAGCTGGTGGCAACCACAGCCCAGCACCCCCATGGCCCCACACCCAACCTCTAGATGGCTGCACACCGGCCCCCCAGAAACTAGGGGAGGTGAAACCCTGACCAACAGCCACCCACAGGCTCCACTCCTGCATCCCCTTGTAGAGTAGCAAGGCCCAAGCAGCAGAAAAGAAACTAAGACCAGGAGCTCCCAACCCCTCCCAACCAGACATAACCCCAGGGGCAGGATAGTCCCAGGCAAACACAGGAGGAAAGAAAGGGAAAAAAGGGTGGGGGGGAGAAAGAATAGAAAGACTCCTAGCAACGACAAATGACAGCAACGACAGCAAGACAACAGCAACATCTGACACTGGAAAGGAGGAGCTGAACCCCAGCAGGGGGCCCACCCAGAAACCCCAAAACCTAAGAACAAAAGGACTACAAAACTCTCCCCAAGTTCACATCTCCCCAATATTTTATTTTATTATTATTTTTTTAAAAGATTTATTTATTTATACATACAAGCTGGGGTACAGGACAGAGGCATGGGGTGGCGAGAGGATTCACCAGAGACAGAATGGAGAGCAAAAAGGCAAATCAGAAATACACTGCTGAGGAGAGCAGCGGGCAAGGCAGGAGAGGTCTGCTGCACCATGTGGGATTCTCCCCGGCTGGGTGTCGAACTCACACCATGGGCTGCCGACAGCTCCACAGTGTAGCGCTCAACCGCTGCACCACCAGGGAGGCACCGATTTTTTTTTATTTTTTTTTTAATTTTTATTTTATTTTATTATTATAATTTTTTTACTTTTAATCTACCTTTTTCTCTTGGTCCTTCCTTCCTACTTTTCTTCATCTTCATTCTCCTTTTCCTTTTTTTTTTCACTACAAACCACCCCTTCATCTTCCCTAATTCCACTCGGAACCGGAAACACATTGGAGACATGCCACGAGAAACACAGAAATTCAACAAAGAAAAAAATTAGAAAATCCAGAAGATACCCAGCCACAGCAACTCAGACACTAGGGAACCACAAACACTCCTGAGCAAATAAAACCAGGAGTCATGCTCACCGGCACCAGTGGAATGCTACAAATAGAGCAAAGCAGAAAGCCAACAACAGGAAGGAAAAAAGTCACAAATGACCCTCAAAACAATACGCCACAGAAAGAAAATCCTTCTCCAGAACCCATTAATAATGGACATAGAAGATTACATCTACGTAACAGATAAAGACTTCAAAATAGCCATAACAAAAAAAAAATGATAGAATTAAGTGAAAAGAACAAAGAACTGAGGAATATAAATAAAGAACTGAAGAATGAGAATGAATCCATAAAGAAGAAATTGAAGAAACTGGAAGATTTAACACTTTGTGGTCTGCTCACGTATTCACATGTTCATCTAGTCTCCGGTTTTTCATGCCACGATGGATTTATTTGGAACTATTAGGAGCTATTTCTTTGATCATATTCAGTCTAGAAGCTTTAATCTTTATGCATTTAAAATTTCATTAAAATATATCCAGTAGTTCAGGAGCTGTATGTGTTTTATTGAATGTTTATAGCATTCATGTGGTGGCACAGAAAATAGCCGGCACACAAAGTGTTAAAAGAACTGAAGAATGAGAATGAATCCATAAAGAAGAAATCGAAGGAAATGGAAAATTTAAAAACATTAGTAGAGTAGCTCAACAACTCCAGGGAAAGCCAGAAAAGTGAATTAGAAAATATGCAGGGAAGAATAAGCACTCTGGAAGATAAAGATACTGAAAGAATCAAGACAGAAAAGGAAAGAGAAAACGAAGGAAAAAGAATGAGGTAAAGCTTCGAGAACTATCTGACACCATGAAAAAAGGAAACATCAGAGTCATAGGAATACCAGAAGGAGCGGAGAGAGAAAAGGAACAGAGAAACTTTTCAAGGAGATAATTGAAGAGAACTTTCCAAACATGAAAAAAGAAACAAAACTTGACATACAGGAAGCCAGAAGATCTCCAAATTATTATAACGAAAGAAAAAAAAATCTTCAAAAAAACAATACTCTAGGGCCTCCCCGGTGGCGCAGTGGTTAAGCGCTGCGCTGTGGAGCTGTCGGCAGCGGCAACGCGAGTTCGACGCCCGGCCAGGGAGAATCCCACATGGCACGGCAGACCTCTCCTGCCTTGCCCGCTGCTCCCCTCAGCAGTGTATTTCTGATCTGTCTGTTCTGCTACCCGCTCTGTCTCTGGTGAACCCTCTCGCCGCCCCACGCCTCTGGCCTAAACCCCAGCTTGTACGTATAAATAAAAAACAAATAAATAAATCTTAAAAAAAAACAAAAAAAAAACAATACTCTATATTCAGTTACTCTACTCCATTCAACTATAAAGGAAAAATAAAAGGTTTTCCCAGGCAAACAAAAGCTAAAGGAGTTTTCACCACCAGAACTGCCTTACAAGAAATGTTGAAGGGCACCTTGTCTGTTTGAAACAAAATGACAAAAGTACACAAAATTTTAATAAGGTTAAAATTAGAATCAGGAAATTGAAACTCTCAGAATAGGGTAGTAAACACTTGTAGCATAAAGGTTAAAGGGAAAGCAGCATTGAAAATACAGACACATCAATTAGTAACTAACAATATAAAAAGTGACAATCTGTGGCAAAAAAAATGAAATGGGAGTGTGAAAAGGAGCTGTATCAGCAAATAAAGATAAGACTATCAGCAGAAAAGGGATTATCTTATCTGTGAGATGTTTGTATGAAACAAAACATAGAGCAGAAACACCAAATAAAAAAAAGAAGCTAAACAACCAACCAACCAAATAGAAAATCACCAAAGTAAAATAGCAGAGGAAACAAAAAAAAAGGAAACAATATTGATACAGAGCAACCAGAAAACAAAAGACAAAGTGGTAGCAGTATGGCCTCACATATCACAATCATCCTAAACGTAAATGGACTAAACCATTCAAAAGAATCAGAGAGGGTGGATAGATTTGGCAATAAAGTAAGACCCAACTATATATTGCATTCAGAGTTCCCACTTCAGCTCTAAAGATAAACAGAGGTTCAAAGTAAAGGGATGGAAGAAGCCAGTGGAACCAAAAGAAGGCAGATATAGCTATGTTTCTAAAGTCAAATAGACATAAGTCGAAAAAAAGTAACAAGAGGAAAAAATGGGCATTATATAATTAAGGTGTCATAACACTTATTAATAAATATGTACCCCAAAATAAATAAACAGGAATTTATAAATAGGAACATCAACATATATAAGCAAATATTAACTACCCTAAAGAGGGAAACTGATAGAAACATAATAATAGCAGGTTGTTTTAACACCCCACTTACACTGAAGAATAGATCAGACAGAAGCACTAAAAAAACAATGACCTTAAATGACACATTAGACCAGATGCACTAAATAGATATACAGAGATAATTAAAATCAAAAGGAGATTAAACCTCAACAGATACACTAAGATCAAAATCATACCAGCCTTCTCCGAGCATAAGAGTCAAACTGGAAATAAACAATAAAAAGAAAAAAAGAAACCCTTTCACCTCATGGAGACTAAAGCCCACATTACTGGAAGACCAATGGATCAATGAAGAAATCAAAGAAGAAATTAAAAAATATACAGAAATGAATGACAACGAAGGCACAACCTTCCAGAACATTCTGGACACAGCAAAAGCAATAATAAGAGGAAAATACATAGCATTACAAGCTCACATCAAGAAACAGGAAACAACTCAAAGAAACAATCTAATCTCACAGCTCAAAGAACTAGAAAATGAACAACAAAAACCCAAAAGCCAGCGTAAGAAAGGAAATAATGAAAATCAAAGCAGAAATAAACGAAATGGAAATAAAAAAAACAATCCAGAAGAGCAACGAAACCTAAAGCTGGTTCTTTGAAAAAATAAACAAAATAGAAAAACCACTAGCCAGGCTTACAAAGAAAAAACGGGAGAAAACAAATAAATAGGCTCATAAATGAAAGAGGAGAAATCACAACGGACACAGCAAAAATCAAAAGAATAATCAGATTACTATGAACAGCTATACGGAAACAAGTTCAACAACCTAGAGGAAATGGACAAATTCCTAGAACTATACAATTATCCAGCACTAGATAAAGGTGATATAGAACACCTAAACAGACCAATCACAAGCAGTGAAATTGAAACAGTAATCAAAAACCTCCCCAAAAACAAAAGCCCAGGACCAGATGGTTTCACAAACGAATTCTACCAAACATTCAAAAACGAAATAGTCCATATATTACACAAACTCTTTCAAATAATCGAGAAGGAAGGAGTATTACCAAACACATTCTATGAAACAAACACTACTCTAATACCAAAACCAGACAAAGACAACACAAAAAAAGAAAACTACAGACCAATCTCTCTAATGAACACTGATGCAAAAATATTTAACAAAATCTTAGCCAACAGGATCCAACAATGCATCCAAAAGATAATACACCACGACCTAGTGGGATTTATTCCAGGGACACAAGGATGGTTCAACATCCGAAAATCAATCAATGTAATCCAACACATCAACAAAAAGAAAAATAAAGACCATACGATCATTATCAATAGATGCTGAGAAAGCATTTGACAAAGTGCAACATCCATTTATGATAAAAGCCCTTGAAATCCTTGGGATAGAAGGAACATACCTCAACATAATAAAAGCCATATATGACAAACCCACAGCCAACATTATCCTCAATGGTGAGAAGCAAAGGGCCTTTCCACTAAGATTAGGAACAAGGCAAGGATGTCCACTCTCACCATTGCTTTTCAATATAATCCTGGAAGTTCTCGCCAGAGCAATAAGACAAGAGAAAGACATTCAAGGAATCCAAATAGGAAAAGAAGAAATTAAACATTTCTATCAAGTGAACACAGAACATTTTCAAGGATAGACCATAGCCTGGGGCACAAGTCTCAATAAATTATGAAGACTGAAAACATATGAAGGATCTTTTCTAATCACAGTGGTATAAAACTAGAAATCACAAGAAGATTGCAAATATTATAAATGTGTGAACATTAACCAATATGCTACTGAAGAATGACTGGATCAATGAAGACTCAAAGGAGAGATCAAAAAGTACCTACAGACAAAAGAAAATGAAAGTATAATTCATAAGAAGCAACGGGATGCAGAACGTTATAAAAAGAAGTAAATATATAGCAATTTAGGCCTATATCAGAAGCAAAAAAAAAATGCTCAAGTAAACATTCTAACATTACAATTACAGGAACTAGAAAAAAATAAACGATGCCCACAAGTCAACAGGAGGAGAGAAATCATAAAAAAATCAGAGCAGAAATAAAGGATGAGCTCAAAAAGACAATGCTAAAGATCAATGAAACCAAGAACTGGTCCTCTAAAAAGATAAGCAAAACTGACAAACCATTAGCAAGACTTGTTAGGAAAAATAAGACAAGGCTCAAATAAATAAAATTAGAAATGAAAGACTAACAATATGCACTACAAAAGAGACTACTATGAACATCTATGCATCAAGAAATTGGACAACCTAGAAGAAAGAGATACATTCTCATAGAATCATACAACCTCCCAAGAATGAATCAGGAAGAAACAAAAAAAATCTGAATAAACTGATCACTAAAGTAAGGAGATTCATCTATACATTTTTCAGGTCTTACATCCAGGTCTTTTATCCATTTTGAGTTGACTTTTGTGCAGGGTGTGAGGTAGTAGTCTAGCTTCATTTTTTTGCATGTGGCTGTCCAGTTTTCCCAGCACCATTTATTGAATAGACTGTCCTTGTTCCACTGCATTTTCTTTGCTCCTTTGTCAAAGATTAGTTGTTCATAGATATGTGGCTTTA
>PVIJ01023176.1:0-14710 GCA_004024925.1 Scalopus aquaticus | reverse complement strand
CTATTTCTTTGAAGAATGTCATTGAGATTTTTATCGGAATCGCATTGAATCTGTAGATTGCTTTTGGTAGGATGGCCATTTTGATGATGTTGATTCTTCCAATCCATGAGCAGGGGATGTCTTTCCATCTTTTTGTGTCTTCCTTTATTTCTTTTAACAGTGTCTTGTAGTTTTCTTTGTATAAGTCCTTTACCTCTTTGTTAGGTTTATTCCCAGGTATTTGATATGTTTATCTTTTTGATTGCTGAATAGTATTCCATTGTATATATATGTATACACCATATCTTCTTGATCCAGTCATCTATTTTTGGGCTTTTGGGTTGCTTCCAAGTCTTACTTATTATAAATAGAAAAAAAATATATATATATAAACATCATTTTTAAAAGACACTTTCCTGTCTCCATTGTAAACTCTTGGCTCCTTTGTCACTGTCCACTTAAGATTAACTGTAAATTCTATCCTATTGGTCTAGATGTCTATTTTTATTCCAGTACTATGTTGTTTTGATAGCTATAACTTTGTAGTGTAGTTTGAAGTCAAATGCACAATACCATCTTCATTTTTGTAAAGATTACTTTGACTTCAGAATTTTTTATGCTTCCATATGAATTTCAATAATGTGCATTTCTTTGAAGAATGCCATTGAAACATTGATAGGTATTGCATTGGATCTATAAATTACTTTGGGTAAGATGGGCATTTGACAATGTTAATTCTTCCATTCTATGAGGAAGGAATAGCTTTCTATTTATTGGTGTCTTTTATTTCTTTTAACAATGTCTTACAGTTTTTATTGTACAGATCATCACCTCTTTTGTCAAGTTTATTCCTATGCATTTAATTTTTATGCTATTATAAATAGGGTCATTTTCTTGATATTTTTCTCTTCTAGGTCATTGTTTATATCCAGGAATGCAATTAGTGTATATTGATTTTATGACCTGTCACATTATGTATTGGTCTATGTGTTCTAAGAGTTTTTAGTGAAGTCCTTAGGGTTTTCTTTGCATATTATAATGTCTTCTGCAAACAGTGATAGTCTTACTTTGGTTCTCAATTTGGGTTTTTTTTTAATATCTTCTTTGATCTAATAACTCTAATTAGGATTACTAATACAATGTTGAACAGTTGTGGTGAAAGTGAATCTCCTTGTCTTTTGCCTGATATTAGAGGAAAAGCTTTAAGTTTCTCTCCATTAAATGTTATGTTAGCTGTGGGTTTGTCCTATATAATCTTTATTAAGTTGAGCTACATAAGTTTTATCCCCATTGTATTGACAGCTTTTATCATAAATGGATTTTGGATCTTGTCAAGTACTGTCTTTGTATCTATTGATATGCACAGATATTTTTTATCTTTCCTTTTGTTGATGTGGTGAATTATAGTGATCAATTTATGGATGATGCAACTTTGTATGTCCCTAGAATAAATAAAATAAATTAATTAATTAATTAAAAAATAAAACTTGCTTATGATGTGTGGTCTCTACAATGTATTGTTGAATTCTGTTTGCTAATTTTTTAAAGATTTATTTATTTATGCATATAAGAACTGGGGTGTAGGCCAGAGGTGTGGGGTGGTGAGAGGATTTACCAGAGACAGAGTACAGGGAGCAGAACAGGTGGATCTACTGAAGTCTACTGCTGAGGGGAGCAACGGGTGAGATAGGAAAAGTCTGCTGTCCCATGTGGAAATCTCCCTGGCCAGGTATCGAACTCGTGCTGCAGTGACTGCAGACAAATTCATAGTGCCAAGGACTGCTTCATAGTGCTGAGACTAACAGGGGAGGCCCCTGTTGGCTAATTTTTTTTTTTTTAAGATTTATTATTTTTTTTTATTTATACATACAAGTTGGGGTACAGGCCAGAGGCGTGGGGCGGCGAGAGGGTTCACCAGAGACAGAGCGGGGAGCAGAACAGGCAGATCAGAAATACACTGCTGAGGGGAGCAGCGGGCGAGGCAGGAGAGGTCTGCCGCGCCATGTGGGATTCTCCCAGGCTGGGCGTCGAACTCGCGTCGCCGCTGCCAACAGCTCCACAGCGCAGAGCTTAACCGCTGCGCCACCGGGGAGGCCCTGTTTGCTAATTTTTTTTGAAGATTTTTTTGCATCTATGTTCCTCAGGGATTTTGGTCAGTAGTTTTCATTTTTTTAATGCTGTCGTTGTTTACTCTTGGTATCAGTAATATTGGCCTATCATACATGTTCAGAGGCATTACCTATTCCTCCATTTTGGGGAAGATTTTGATATGGATAGGTATTAGTTCTCATTGAACATTTGGTAGAATTCACCAGTAAAATCTCTTCTCAGGCTTTTGTTGTTCGGGAGACTTTGTATTGTTGTTTTAATTTCCTTGCTTATTATTGGTCTACTCACATTTTCTATTTCTTTCTGGTTCTACCACAGAAAATTGTATGTTCTAAAAATTTGTTTATTTCTTCTGAGTTATTTAATTTATGGGCATAAAGATGTTCATGTATATGTACAGATAATACAGGACTATTTCTGAGATCTCTGTTATAATTTCTATTTCATTTTTGATTGTATTTCTGGACTACCCTCTTTTTTTTTTTTCTCTTGAGTCTAGCTAGCAGTTTGTCTATTTAATTTTTTCCAAAAAACAAGTTTTTTGGTTTCATTTATTTATTGGACTGGCTTTTAAATTTCTGTCTCACTTATTTCTCCTCTAATATTTATTATTTTGTTCCTTCTACTGGCTTTTGATTTTTTTTCACTTTTTTTTAGTTCCTTTAAAGTTCTAGTGTTAGATTATTTATTTGATATCTTTCTTGTTTCTTGATGTGGACCTGTATTGCTCTATACAGCTTTCTTTTTAGTGCTTTTAATGTGTTCCACAGGTTCTGAAAGCTCCTGTTTTAATTTTCATTTGTCTCAGGTATTTTATAATTTCTCCTTTGTTTTCCTTATTAACCTAATGGTCATTCAGTAGTAAGTTATTTAGTCTCCTCATATTGGAGGTTTTTCCTGCTTTCTTTTGTGTTTGGTTTCTAGCTTGATATTATTGTGATCAGAGAAGATACTTGAAATATTTTCAATGCTCATGAATTTAATAACCTGGTTTTGTAATTCAATATGTAGTCTGTTCTTGAGTGTGTTCCATATGCATTTGAGAAGAATTTGTACTCATTAGTGGATAGTTCAGGATCATTATATACTTTCACATTGTTGTACACAAATCAGAACCACTGAGATTCAATTCTATTTTATTTTGTAAATTGAAAATTTTTATCCATAAAATGATAACTTCTTATTTACTCAAGCCCTGCTATGGGCAGCCATCATTGTACTCTCTGTCTCTATGATTCTGACTTTTCTAAGTAACTCATATAGGTAGAATCATACTGTATTTGGCTTTTTGTGACAGGCTTATTTCACTTAACATAACACCTTCAAGATTCATCCATGTTAGCCAATGTCAGAATTTCCTTACAGCTTGAGACCAAATACTCTTCCATTTGGTGTATATTTTATTTATCTATTCATCTGTCAGTAATTACTTGGGTTGTTCTATCTTTGGGCTATTGTCAAAGGCTGCTGTGAAAAATGTCCTATCTATTGAGTCTGGTTTCAGATTCTTTGTGAAATATAACTAGAAGTAGAATTGTTGGATCATACATGGCTACTGTATTTTTAATTTTTGAGGGCTCACCATATTGACTTCCATAGCATCTGCAACATTTTACACCAGCAATACGCAGGGTTTTATTTTTTTCCACATTCTTGCTAATACTGTTGATTTTCTGTTGTTTAGTTTTGATAATTGCCATCCTAATGGTACAAGTGGAATCTAATTGTACTTTGATTTATATCTCCATGATGATTAGTGCTGTTGGACATCTTTTCATGTGCTTATTTGTCAATTGTATATCGTCATTGGAGAACTAACTATTTTAGTTCTTTGCCCACTTTTAATCAAATTGTTGGTTTTTGTTGTTATTTGTGGTAGTTCTTTATATATTGAGAATATTAACCTTTTGAGATTTATGATTTGTAAATACTTGTCAAATAACTTTTAAAAATAATAAAATAATCAAGTTGACCTGGGTATCCTACAAATTATTCCTTAATTAGTAGAAAAGAAAGTAAAGACTCTCTAAGAAAGAAACTGTGAGCCAGTTTTAACCTGTCAAATCATCTTCAGGTGATTGTGTTATAGAAAAACCAGTATTAAGTAAGCAAGAACTCAAAAAAATATCTTCCCACAAGTGTCCACATCTATCAGTGTGTTAATCTCTGTCAAACAGTGTTTGATGTGAGCATAGAATCTACAATTATTGTAGTGAGGTTAAAACAAATATTGATATTAAAATGAAGGAGAAAGGCAAAGCTATATATTATTTCAAGGTAGAAATGATATAAAAATTAAACAGTGTCAAAAATTTAGGTAAGGTAATATACTGAATCCAATATCTGTAAGTCTTAATTGCCGAAGAACATAATTTCAAATTGACAAACCATGTTCCAAAAGTATAAATATATTTAATGGTAGAAAACAAACAATTGGTGACAGTACTTTCAGGGAAGAACCATAAATTGATTAACTTTTCTACATCCATTTTATGTTTATTTAAGTGGAACATCAAAGTCTCTGTTAAGACTGGGAACACAGAGATTAAAAGAAAAGAGAAACAATGTAGACTTTCGAATAAATAACAATAATGACATTTGACATGCCAATTTAATGGTAAAACAGTGAAGAACAGAAAATAATTCTGATGGTTTGGCTTTGCTTGGAAGGGTGATTAGAGTGGTGATGCTGAGTTTTAATGAAGATTAGCACAAGAAAGTTTAATTTTTTTTAATTTTTTAAATTTTTTTTTAAGATTTATTTATTTATGCATACAAGCTGGGGTACAGGCCAGAGGCGTGGAGCGGCGAGAGGGCTCACCAGAGACAGAGTGGGGAGCAGAACAGGCAGATCAGAAATACGCTGCTGAGGGGAGCAGCGGGCGAGGCAGGAGAGGCCTGCCGCGCCATGTGGGAATCTCCCCGGCCGGGCGTCGAACTAGCATCGCGTGCCGCTGACAGCTCCACAATGCAGCACTCAACCGCTGCGTCACCGGGGAGGCCCAGCACAAGAAAGTTTAAAAGAAAAGTAAACATTTTTGTTTTCTATGTTGATGTTGACTTAGCTGAGTTATCATCTGAACTACTGGTTAGATGAATTCCAATACCCCAGTTAAAGAGTACAATACTCAAAAAGACAAACTCAAGGGACAGATATTGATCAACTTTATCTTCAGTTTACTTCATGGATAGAAACAAGGCAGCTAAGTATTTGGAAAATGGAGACAATTATAGGAAATCCAGTGGGTTACATGGTAGGTAGGTGTGGATGAAGAGACATTAAAAGGGTGAAGGAAGGCCAACTAAGTGGAGCTGAGTTCTGATGCAGGAGGTTGAAGTTATGCAGGGGCTTCACTTTGTCTACTAAGAAATGCAGATACTCTCTTTCTTTCAACAGTTAAATAGTATATTCCAAAGGAAATATATCACAGTTGTATGGACAGGAAGACTCAGGCAGGTTTTCAATGGCGCTGGGCAGATGGGTCAAAGGAGAGGAGGAGTCCTGGAGCCCTCAGTGGGTTTTTAGACTTTTAACGGTCTCTTGTAGTGAGGCAACCAAGCACAGGGCAGGCAACGGGGCCAAAGGGCTGGGAGGCTGGCAGGCCTCCTAGCCCCCAGCAAATCTTCATCCTTTTGGAGGTCTCTGGTGTTCTCTCGTGGTCTCTGTTGCACCCCAAACGGTCCTCTGCTCCATGCTGTGTTCTCTGCTTCCTCTGCTGCCTCTGCCTCTTCTGCTGCTGCTGCTTCTACTTATAAGCCCAGTCTCTGGCCTAGGTGTGCCCATTTACATATGCCCACACCCTGCTTCAGGTGCCTGCCATCAGGCATGCTTGTAGGCTTGCAGAGGTCTATCTCTGAGGGGAGAGCGGAAAAACCTAACGACACTTTGGTTTAGCCTATGACAGTGCATCAAGAAATATTTTAAACTGTGGGAATAAAATTAATCAAGCTAATAATATGTTGTAAAGTAGACCTGAAATGATACTGGGAAGTAGAAGAGGAATTTTGAAGTAAAATAAGAGTAGCTATTAACATCCCCACAAAATGAAGTGTGCATGACATTAAATTAAGCAGAAATATATGTACATATAATTCTCAATGTATGATAGCAAGTCTTTGTACATGATGAGAAAGAACAGGGACAATTTGCTTGCAATGTTTTTATTAAATAGGAAAAAATACATCCAGACTATGTATGTATTTTTGGAACTATTATGAAGATAGGCAAATTAAAAAAAAAAAGCAAGTGGCTTTTGTAGGAGAGTAAGATAAAAAGGATTTTGAGAAAAGAATAACTTACAAAAGGATAAAAAACTACTGGCAAAACAATGAATATCTTTGCTCCTTATCTATTGAGAACAAAACAAGAGAAAATAGGCTTACATTGTAGACAGAGGGATTTAAATTTTGTGCAAGTTAAAATTTCCTAACAAAAAGTTTTGAGAGCCTTTTGGACAGCTTCATTTTGTTTCATTTTGAAAATTATTAAGCATTAGTTTAACTCCCATTTGTGTTTGTAACAATGCCAAAATTACATAATACTTAACTCTGCATAAGGTTGCTGTCACATTATTAATATGGTGTTTAAGTACATATAAACTTCTTATGCCAAGAATGCTGACCAACTTATACATATATATATCAATTTTAAACAAGGGAGCAAATATTCTTTAATTGCATCACGAGAATTTAGTTGACTATAGAGAAGAATTTCTGCTAGAGAGGAATGTTAAGCAGCAAAATGAAATCCTATGGGACCAGGTAGTAATGGCTGGAGCATGAGGAGATGAGGTTCAGCTGGAGGATGATTGCATAGGAACCTCACTGCTGATCCTGTCAGCCTGATGTGCCCAGGTAGTCTGCTTCAAAAGCCAGTCCCCATTGGAGTGGAAGACAAATGAGAGAGTGGGGCATTGTGGCATTAAGGTTATACAGGGATGGTTTTAGAATTAAAGATTTCAAGGCCAGGTCTCCCTGGTGGCATAGGGGTTAAGTCTCAGCGCTATCACCACTGTGGCCTGAGTTCCATCACCAGACAGGGAGCTAACCCACATACAGCGCAGCAGGCCTCTCCTGTTTCACCCACTCACTGTTCCCCACTCTATTTCAGCAGATATGCCTGTTCTGCTCCCCACTCTGTCTCTGGTCAATCCTCTCACTCCTCACATCTCTGGCCTGCACCCCAGTTCTTCTATGAGTAAATAAATAAATCTTAAAAAAAAAAAAGATTTCAAGACCACACTAGACTAACTCGGACCAGTCGGTGTCTTTGCATTCACTTGTATATATCTCCCTTCATGCCAGGAAGATTTCTAGGACAGGAGAATGTGGAATGAAGTTACTCACTGTTGACATCACTGTTACATGATACTATCTTTTACATATGTCATCTGAATCATTATTCGTGACCCAATGAGGAAAATAAAGGAGGTTTTATTCACATTTTATGGAAAAAGATATAAAAATACTGGATATTAGAATGTTACCCAAATTCCCATAGCAGTAAGCAGATCAGTCTTAATCTATAGACAACATTCCCAATCTTTATTCTACTGATTCAACTATATTTTGAAAATGCTGGAGATTTCTGTAAGTATGGATTAAACTAAACTATTAGACTGAGTTAATTTGTTTACTGACTTCTTGGTTTATTTAGAAAATTATGAATATTTTGAAAAATGTACTTTCTCATTAATTTACTACATGTAGTTACTGATAAAATGTCTGATTTCCTTTTTATATTATGCTAATTTGATTTTTTAAAACCTTATTAAAATGCATCCATTATTTCCCAGAGTTAAAAGATTAGCTATCTCCCCCTTATGCATGAGAAAATGGAATAATCCTGTTTCTCACCATTTTTGAAAAACTGTGCTCTGGAGAAAAACATTTTTCTATCATATCAAATTTGCCTTTCAATAACACATTTATGTCCTTTATTTGGCCTTCAGTAAAATATGATTATGTTGGATCACATTTCTTTAGATATTTACAAATTAGACATATTATGCAATGGCTAGGAATTACTTTCCTAATGTTTCACAATGACTTGAATTAATGGAAATCCTTTAGGGTATATGAGGCTGGAAGTGTGTGGTGTTCATGGTATAGTAGGAAATAATTAGATCTGTAGTGAAGAGACACTCCCAATTAAATCTTTATGGGAAAATGATTCTGAAATTAGCTTTATGGAAATTGAATGGAAGCAGATCATAGGCAAAAAGTAATATTCATATGCGCGGTGTTAACAAGTATATTTTATATTTTTTCATGGAACTATGCTATTTCCCTTAGAGTAGGGATATAATTTCAGTATTATATTAGAGAAAGTTAGGTTATACCAGATGAACAAAAAAGCATGGGAAACATATTTTATCACAATGTTTACAGCAATAGTGAATGTCTTGCTCATAATCATCATATTCCTATAAAAATCTTAATTAGGAGAAACTATGAGAGCAGTGCCCTAGAATTTAAATGAGATAAATCATTTTTTTTAGTTATATTGCAACATAGCACATACAGCACTCTGTGACTTTAAGGTGTAAAGCATAATGACATGGAAAAATGATCATCACAATACATTAATATTAGAAAAATGTTAGTTGCTAGATTCTGGAAGTTGTTTACAAAACTCTGTTCTTTTTATTCAAGACCGTATATACTAGACCACGTGGAAGATATTACATATGAACTTGTATGTCTAAATTGATAGATAAAATTTATAAAATAGAGCAATCTTGAATTCACATGAAACATTAAATTCTGAAAAAGTCTATAGTGTATGTGTGTGAATGCCCAATAATTATTTTATTGCCTTGTTTTGGAAGTCCTAGTACAAAAGCTCCGTATTCTATTGTTTATTTCCAAATGACATTTAAATAGTACAGTTTCAAGGTATAAAATCTTTTATATGTCTTAATATAGTTGATGCATTCTAGATTTGGAAGCATGGTCCAATTTTATAATTAAGAAAGCTTAGATTCAGAGAAGTTCAGTAAGTGGCCAGATTCACAAAGTCTGGTCACCAGTGACATTTTAGGAACTAGACTTGGATTCAGAACTTCTAATCTTATATCTCTAGTTTGTACTTAGAACCAAAGTGCTTCTATTGTAGTAGGTAGCTGCTTGTGTGTATTAGTCCATCTTTGGACTGATGTTCAGTACACAGTGAATAGAAACACTTTTTAAAAGTTAAATTTGAGGACATTTGCGCTCATGAAGAGGTGCGGCTTTAAATGTTTTCCTGGATCATTATTTACATTCAATTATCTTGTGGAAAGATTGTGGCCTCCAGGTTTTTGCTGTAATATTTCAATTATAATTTACATACTGCTTCTAGTGATTGGCAAGAAGGAGACTGCAATGTTATTCACATGCAGAATTTCAGTCCTCGATGAGCAAGCTATTATGTATAAAAGGAAGCATTTTAAAGCAAATTGATTTTTCTGTGTAGAGCTTTAGCCCAAAAGGACTTCTCTGTACAAAAATCAAGATCAATAGTTCTAAGCAAAGCTAAATTGAATCATGTCACTACTTCAATTTTATAATAGTTTTAATGTAAGATAAATAATAAACTTGCTTTAGAATATTCTTGTTGCTTGGCCTAATTTCAATAACAACTAGCACATATTTCATTACACCACTTGCTGCTGACAACAGAACCATAAGCAGAATTTACAGTGGGGGAGGCATATATTATGTGCGTCAACCAAAGGCAGCATGCTTGGCATGCCTTGTCATCTGTTTAACCAAAACACTGGTAAAGCTCTATTATGATAATTATATTATGAATTTATGGATGCCCTGTGAAAGAATAAAATGAAGAAAATAATTCCTGTTACTGTTGAATGATGGGGGACAATATTTGGGAAGTTTTATGCTTGTGTATTAAATTATGACTAATGATAATACTTTTAATGTAGGAGGTGTGGTATACCCAATGAGAAAAGGCTATTAGGCAATTTAGATGGTTATTCTCTGAGGGAAGAAAACTTATATTGTGAGAAAAACAAGGATGCAAAATAATGCCACATCATTAATAAAATATATATATGTACATACACACACACACATATAAAATGATAGTTATCCTGACAATTTAAGCTTAAATTTCACATTTGTTTCAGTAGCAGAAATATTTGGGGAGAGGTTGACTGATGCATTTAATTGGGTGAAGAAGGGAAGGAATATTGGTTGGGTACCCTCTGTGGACCAGATAGCATAAGCCTGTTATTTGGCACATTAGCAAACTAAAACACAAACCAAAACAAAAAACTCAAGCAAGAAAAAAATTGTGTGTGTGTGTGTGTGTGTGTGTGTGTGTGTATACATATATATGTAATTTTTAAAGTCATCCTATGCTGAGTCAGAAATATAATGTTGGGCTAGAAGGATGCCATGTAAGACAGTATGGAGCTTATATAATCTTGCAAGAGGATCTAACTAGCTTTTTTTTATGTTGACAAAATCAATAGCTCAGAGAAGTGAAATAGTTTGTCCAAAGTCACTCTGTTAAGAGGTGGCCAGGGTGGTATCCAAAGCCGGGTCTGTCTGTCTACAAAACCTGACATATTTCATACCATAGTGCCATGAACGCATCCAGGTGAGTAGTGAGGATGTGTTCAAGTATGTGATCATAAACATGTCAAGGTCCATTCATCTGGCAAACTCCTACTCGCCTGGATTTCTTTGGGTTAAAAAAAAAAAAGCAGCTCATTTTTCAAATCTTGGCAGGTGCTTATGTCTGAGCCTGAGTACATTTCATTACATTTCACTGTCACATATAAAAGCTTTTTTTAAACAGTAATTTGCACATATTTTTAAAATTAATTTAATAAAATATTCACTGAAAACAAAGACTAATTACTGCAGGTTTGTCAGCCAACACAACCAAGTGATGACTGTGGCTTTCTTTTTTGAAACAGTTACTTAGACACAAATTATGATGCATTTTTGGAAGCAGATAATTCCTAAATTCATATTAAGTGCTTCATAAATCATAGGCCAACTGAAAAATTAATGAACACTCTTCAACATGTAGGCATGGGTAAAAGTAGGCAGATCTGAGGCTCAAAACTAATACAACTCTCAAGTTTATTTCTTCAGAAAAAATTAGCACCACGCTTGATCCCATTAGGAGACAAATTTTTAGTAAGAAATTTCTGAATTAGTATTTTTAAATACTGGGAAATCATATAATAATCTGCTTTTTAAAAGCTAATTTGAATATATTTAAGCATGTAGAAATAAATGCCTGAACTATTCAGTATTTTTTAGAAATGTATAGAAATTTTATATTTACAGAAAATTGCATAATTAACTCTCCAATTTTTGAACTAGTTGAAAATAATTTAAATATATCAATGGTTATATTTAGGCTTGGGAAATGAGCATTTTACGGATATTTGAATGACTTTCTATTTAGGGTCCTTGATCATTTCAACCGCAGGTATGAATTTTTTCCCTTCAGCACTTGATCCTTGTCAACACAGTTTTGCAACTATGTGCAGTATTTTTTTTTTCAGGTTTTTAGAGCATATTAATTGATAAAGCAGGAAAACACATTTTTGTCCTTATTATGCTTAAATACTCTTTTTCTTAGGTTTCTGCAAATTTACTCTTTTTGATTTCCCCCAATTTCTCCCCTTTCTGCAAACACTCTTTATTACTTGTATCCTGAGGCTTTATTAACTTTCTTCTCTATGTATACTATTTCCATTTTAATATGGAATATCATTCTTGACTTCAAATATCTGCTATGCATTTCTCTGAAATGCGGGTCTTCCTATCTTTGACTTCTCTGCATACAGGTCTGTGTATCCAAATAGTTACAAAAGTCCATCTGGAAATCTCACATTCACTGAACAGATAACATATCCTGAATTAAAAGCTCTGTTAGCCTCCATTTCCCTTCCAAGGAAAACTTTTCTTTCCTTAGTGCTCGTTTTCTTCCCTATTAACATCATCATTGACCAAGAAATCACCAACATAAATGTCTATAGTCTAAATGATTAATAGCTCAGATTTCTAGACTTGGGTGGCCTGTGTTTCTATACCAACTTTGCCAATAATTAGCTTAGTAATATCGACAACTGACTTAACCTATTGGAGCTGTAATGTGCTTATCTATGACTTGGAGATTAAGGGTGATGGGGAAAGATTGACAGTGGAGATGTGATTAAGGAGTCAGCACCTAGTAAGAGCTAAATAAAAAATAGCTTTTGATCTTGGTGTTTTTTTTTCCCCTATTGTCATATTTTTTACAGCTACCACAGCTCAGTCATTTCAGAGTACACTTGATAAAGTCCGTGGGTGTAGCAAAGCCTTTAGTGGGGGCTTCTTTTGACTTTGAGTGGGCCTGAGCATCATAGCTCCCAATTGTCCTCTGAAGTAACTTTGTTCAGGCTAGTTCTGATATACAATTTAAGAGTTCAGTTTCAATTTTTTATTGAAATGGTTTCTACTTTGAATGCAATTTCATAAACCAATGATATACTCCCAGGGATGCTCCTTTGTTTTTCTATTCAAACTTACTTTTTCAAATACTATCCTTGAAGAGCTAAACTTTCCACTTGGCACTGAATTTTCTTCAGTTCAATCCTTTAAGTGTGTGCATATGACTGAGAACCCCTATCCTACAGGATAAATTCTCCGGAGACACTTTTGTGAAATGTAGACATGCTATGGAATGTGAAGGGTGACATTGAGGGGTGACATTGCTGGTTCTCCCTGATACTGTTTTAGTGAGATCAAGTTAGAGCTATGCCATTAATTAAAAGGAGGAGCCTTTTGTATTTAATACTTTACACACATTTGCAAAGCAAGTGGTCTTCAACTGCAAAGCACACTCCAAAAAAGAAAAGAAAAAAACAACAAAAAGAATCTGCCTGTGTAAAGAACTAGCCAAGAATAATAATTAGCTTTTTATCATATCAGTTTCTAATGAATGCATTATTTATTTTGAAAAACCAGTGGCAGATCTATTAAATTAAAACTTTCAACTTTGTTTCTAGCATGCCTGTAATATCTCTCCATGAGGAAAAAAAGTAAAAACTTACATGAAGTAGAGATAAGAAATAACTTTAGAGTCAGTTTAGTTTAATAGATAAAATGAGTTGTAGGCAGAGAACTAATGTGCATTAATATTTATTCAGTACACATTTCAAAAACATAGATGTGAAAACTAGAGCTTAAATTGTTTTTCTTACTAACTATAATCTGTAACTTGAGTCCATACTCAAACTCACTCCAGTATTCTCACACCATTAAACTCAGTTTAGTGTTTTTAGTCATGTCTTATTTTTACTAACAAAAAAGTTGTCCCTCTCTCACTTGTCATCAGACGCATCTAAATTAGAAAGCCTAAATTTAACCATGTGATTTATTTTTCTAATTGTATTATTTTTTATTGAGAGGACACTGGTTTATAATACTGGTTTACAAATTACAAGTGTGTTTGATTTAGGGATATAGGTTAACACCTCTTAGGATGTTTTACTACATCGCACCCACCACCAAAGCACCATAATCCTCCATTATATTCTGTTCGGTTTTCTCCCAACTTTGCTCCCCACTCATCATCTGGTAGCCTTAATTCTATGATCAGGTTTATAAAATTTGTTTTAGTTTAGTTTTGTCTGTTTCTTTATTTCTTTATATTCTGCATGTAAGTGATACCATCTGATATTTGTCTTTCTTCTTTTGTTTTATTTTGCTTAGCATAATCCCCTCCAGGTCCATCCATGTTGTCACAAATGGCAAGATACAGCTGAATATTCCATTGTGTGTATATTTTCTTAATCCATGTCTTCTTAATCCACTCATCTGTCATTTGGTACTAACACCGAAACACTAATTCAAAGAGATATATGCACTTCTATGTACACTGCAGCACTCATTAATATAACTAAGCTATGAGAGCCATAATAATTAAGACAGCATGGTACTGGAACAAAAACAGACAGAAAGACCAATGGAACCAAATAGAATATCCAGAATTAAAGCCACATATCTTTGAACAACTAATCTTTGACAAAGGAGCAAAGAAAATGCAGTGGAACAAGGACAGTCTATTCAATAAATGGTGCTGGGAAAACTGGACAGCCACATGCAAAAATATGAAGCTAGACTGCTATCTCACACCCTGCACAAAAGTCAACTCAAAATGGATAAAAGACCTGGACGTAAGACCTGAAACCATAAAATATATAGAAGAAAATATAGGCAAAAGTCTACATGACATACATCTCAGCAAAATCTTGAAAGACACATCCCTCAAAGCGAAGGAAGTAAAAGACAAGATAAACAGATGGGATTACATCAAAATAAAAAGCTTCTGTACAAAAAAGAGGCATTAACCAAAACTAACTGACACCTTACCAACTGGGAAAAGATCTTTGCACACAATACATCTGATAAAGGACTGATAACAAAAATTTACAAGGAACTCACACAACTCAACAAAAACAAAGCCAATAACCCAGTCAAAAAATGGGCAGAAGACCTCAAAAGGCACTTCTCCAAAGAAGAAAAGCAAATGGCCAACAGATACATGAAAAAATGCTCAACATCACTTATAATCAAGGAAATGCAAATCAAAACCACTATGAGATACCACCTC
>PVIJ01023175.1:0-14713 GCA_004024925.1 Scalopus aquaticus | reverse complement strand
GGAGCCCAGGATGTGTCAGAGGAGGCTGCGCCCTCTCCAGCCGGTGGCGGTCTGGACGTGAACGAGAATCCGTCGCCCTTTCCTTACGCAGCTCAGAGTCAGTCCAAGCCTGAGCCGCAGGGTCGCAGCGGCCTTGGCCAAAGCAGCCAGAACTGGGGGCAAAGTCTCAAGCGGAGAGCAGGATCCACACTCGCTGGGCACCCCCCGCCTCCTCCCAATCAAAAAGAAAAGCTTGTCATGGTGCTCGAGAAAGGGCAGGTGCGGAGGCCACGAGAGGGGGTGTTGGAGCCTGGGGAGGTGCTAATGTTGTCACTGGACAGAGAGAGGATCTGGGGGTCCCTCCAACTGATCCACCCCCCAACACAGTGCCCAACGGCACTGTGACCCAGCCGCTGCCACTGCTCCACCTGCTGGACTGAAGACGTGAGCCAAGGGGCCCTGCTCCCCAGAGTCAAGACTGGAAAGAAGACTCCACGGACTCCACAGACGCCAGTGAGGGCAGGCAAGGGGCCAGCGCTTGCCCGTTAGCCAGAGAGGACGGGAGCCCCGGGAGACCTCTGGGGCAGGAGAGACTGGGGCGCCGCGGCAAGGGGTCTAGGTGGGCGTTCAGAACAGGAATTAAAGGAATTGGCTGAGAGCAGGGGCAGGACTTGGCTAAGGTCCGCTGACCGCTGCAAGCGTGGCCGCCCCTCAGCTGTGCCTGCGGCGTGCGGGGCGAAGGTCTCCTGGGGCTCCTGCAGCTCCGGTCTGAGCTGGTCTGGCCTCAAGGTCTGTGACTTTTCCTCTGGGTCTGTAACTGCCCTCTTCCCTAACGGCCAACTTGATAAGAGCTAGCTCAAGAGATAAAGATACACATCCTGTAAAGAGAGCGCCCAGAGCGCCAGGCGGGGAGACTCAGTGGTAGGGCGGCGGCTGAGGAGATGCTTGGCGCAGCCCAGGCCTGCACCATTGGGCTTCCTTTCCGGTCGAACAGCAGAACCTTCCTCGGGTCCCATCTTGTCCTTATCTCAGGACTCTTCCTGTCTCAATATGGGAGGGGAGGCGGCAGTGGAGTGACAAGCAAGGGTGTTTGGGTCTAGGCTAGTGTCTTTCTCTCAGCCCCTCACTCCCCCTCCCTGGGGGAGATTCTAACCTCGGGGATCGGGGTCAGGAGGATGTGTCGCGCTTTCTGAATAGGTCACAGCACGAAAGGAGAAAACTAAGGCCTTTCCCGCCCTGGCCTCCCAGTTCAGTTGCAGCCTCCAGAAGTGACCGTGGGCCCCAGTGTCTGGAGGAGCTTTTTTTTTAGTTATTTATTTATGCCTACAAGAGCTGGGGTGCAGGCCAGAGGTGTTGGGGGGGAGGTGAGAGGACTCACCAGAGTGGGGAGCAGAACAGGCGGATCTACTGAAATTCACTGCTGAGGGGAGCAGCAGGGAGACAGGAGGGGTCTGCTGCGCCCTGTGGGAAGCTCCCTGGCCGGGGATGGAACTCGTGCTGCGGTGGCTGCAGACAGCCTCATAGTGCTGAGACTTAGCCCCTGCGCCACCAGGGAGCCCCTTGAGGATCCTTCAGAGATTCTGTATGTTGCCACCCACTGTCCACTCTGCTGCTCCTGTTTTCTTACAGCGGCCTTGGCCCATCAATCCGTACCTGTGCAGTTGTGACGGGAACGCAAATGTGATGGTGGGCCCATCTGCCCCAACTTCTCTGTCCTCGGGCTCATGCTGTCCAGCCCCAAGGTTCTTTGCTCACATCCAGGGGACTCCTGCCCCAGGGCCTTTGCACCAGCAGCGCCCTTTATTTCCTCTGTCTGGTATGCTCTGCTCCCAGGTGACCCCAGGCTTAGTCCTTCACTCCCTCGCATCTTACTCAAAGCCCCTTCTCAACGAAGCCTTCCCGACTCCCCTTTACAATTGAAGCCCCCGTCACCCCTAGGCCGCCCTAGACGCTGCAGTGCTTTACTTTGTCTTTATCTTGCTTCATTCTCTTCAAGGAGCATGTTGTATTCCACCGTCGGGTGGACTGATGCCCCCACACATCTAATTCCTGCTCTAGGACCTAGATGTTTGTTACCTGCTGCGGCAAAAGGGACTGCAGATGCGATGAGGTCAGCGGTTTTGTGAGAGGGCGATTGTCGTGCATTATCCGCTGGGCCCGAATCATCACCAGGGTCCTCGTAGGAGGCAGGCAGAGGGCAGAAGGTGCCATGGCCCTGGACCAAGGTGCAGGCAGGAACACCAGCCAAGGAAGGCGGGCGGGGGCCCCGGAAGCTGGCAAGGGTCAGCAAACGGACTCTAGGGAATCCTCCCAAACAGCAGCCCTGCTGACACCTGCGTTTTGGCACTGTGATGGGAACTTGACAGAACTGCAAGAGAATAAATGAGGATCGTTTTAAGCCTGTGCGTTTGTGCTAAGTTCTTGCAGCAGCCGCAAGAGATTACCGGCAGGGACTTCCGGATTCGCTTTCCGGGTCCCTCGCGGGGGATAGTCAGGCCACCTCCTTCTGGCCACACTGGGTCCCAAGGCCCAGCTGGGGATATTGTACCCCTAGGGTCATCGGCTGTGTCTGGAGACTTGTTTGGTTGTTGCAGCTGGAAGTGGGTGCTCCTGGCATCTAGTGGGTGGAGACCAGGGGTGGCGCTCAGCACCCCACACAGTACAGGACACTCCAAGAACACAAAACGATAAGGCCCCATAGTTGACAGTGCTGAGACTGAGAACCCCTGGCTTGTTCCTGAGATCCACTCCAGGAAATGCGGTTGCTGAGCCCAGGGCAAGTGCAGGTGGCCAGCCCGGCCGTGGCCGGCCGTGGCCTCAGGGCTGTGCTCAGCGTCTACACAGCAACTCGCCAGCTCTGAGATGCTGGCTGGGATGGTGTGGGCCCCCGGGGCCCTGGGAGCTCCCCAAGACTGGAGTCGGCTGGTTTGTGAATTCAAAGGGGTAAGTCATGAGGGGGCAGACGCTACAGGCCCATTTATTCAACAGCTGGGCCCTGAGTGCCAGTCCTGTGCTGGGTGAAGTCACATGTCTGCCCTCACAGAGCTCCCAGGCAGACATGGAGACATCAGAAGGGGGCGCTCTTGGCAGAAAGCAAACCATGTGATATGTGTACGGATGGGTAGTGACTATGTTGTCCTGGGGAAGCCGAGGAGGGCTTCCTGGAGGAGGTGACTTCCAGTTGATGCGATGGTTAATTTCATGTGTCAACTTGGCTGAGCCAGGGGATGCCCAGACAACTGGTAAAACAATATCTCTGGGCATGTCTGTCAGGGGTTTTCTGGAGAGATTAGCATTTGAATCAGGAAGCTGGGTAAAAAAGATCCCCCTCATCAGAGTGGGTGGGCAGCAGCCACTCTATCGAGGACTCCAATGAAACAAAAAGGTGGAGGAAGGGGAATTTCTCCAGGTGTTCACACTGAGACATCCGTCTTCTCCAGCTCCAGACATCGCCGCTCCTCATTCTTGGTGTTGGGGTTTGGGCCGGGACTGACCCCATGGCCCCCACTTCTCAGGCCTCCAGACTAGGACTAATTGCATCACTGGCTTTCCTGGGTCTCCACTTGCAGGCGGCCGCCATAACCACGTAGCCAGCGCGTGTGACGGAGTCCACGTGTACACCCATTGGGTGCCCTCAGCAGGGTCCTGGTGAGTTCGGCTTGGGCAACACGCTGCCTCCCCATCGGCATCTATCGAATGTTCCCCACGGACTCGCTTGAGTTTCCCGCCTCCCTGAACTATGGAGGTGTCTGTCCTCGGCTACCTGGCGGTTCAGAGGAGCCCGCCCATTCCCGAGGGGGCAAGGGTTCGAGCGCCCAGGGAGGTGCGCCCAGGGAGGTGCTCCGCTCGCTGCCCTGCCGGCACAGCCTGCACCCTGGGTCCCTCCCCTCCTGCGCCATCCCCTCCAGGGCCCTTTCCCACCTCGGGGCCTTGGGAGCAACAGCAGCACCCCCAGGAAGAGTGAGTGACGGGCCCAGCCCATGCATGTCGGTGGCAGCTGGGGCTGTGCGATTGTTCGGCCAGACCCTCCCACCCGTGGGAGCTGCGTCCTCCCCACACTGGTCGGCCGGGGCCGGAGGGGCTCAGAATTTGGGTGACCAGAGATGGGGCAGTGGGGTGGGGGGTGAAGTGTTTCTGGCACTGTGGTCATGCCCCTGTGCCTGGAGAGGGGACAGAGCGTGGTGAACCTGAGCTGGACTTGTCTCTGTTTGGGGGGCAGAGGGACAGCGGGTCCCAGACAGCCCTCCCAGGTCTTCAAGATTCCTGGGGTTTTTGGTCTCATGCTGTTACTTAAAAAAAGAGCCACAGGGGCCTCCCTGGGGGCGCAGGGTTAAGTCTCAGCGCTGTCAAGCTATGGGCAGCCACTGCAGTGCGAGTTCCATCCCTGGCCGGGGAGCTTCCCACAGGGCGCAGCAGACCTCTCCTGTCTCCCCGCTGCCCCCTCAGCAGTGTACTTCAGTGGATCTGCCTGTTCTGCTCCCCACTCTGTCTCTGGGGAATCCTCTCACCCCCCCACCTCTGGCCTACGCCCCAGTTCTTGTATGCATAAATAAATAAAATAAATTCTATTTTAAAAAAGCAACAACCACACTTCTGTTGGAGTGTTGTTCAAAGAAGTCATTTACCAAACGCCGTCTGTTTCCAAGCACAGCTTTTCCTAAGAGGCGGCGTCTGGCGTTAATACGCGCCGTCGTGCACGGGGGCGGGCTGGGGCGCAGATGAGCACTGGGGACTCTCAGGGCTGGGGCTGGCCCAGCGCCTCAGTCCTCCTGGTCAGAGCTGGTGCGGGTTCGCATGCGGACTCTGGTGGACTTGGGGGGTGTGGGGGGGCTGCCGGGGGGACTGGAGGGGACCGGAGCCAGGTTCACCCAGCCTGGCCCGCGGGGCAGCGTGTGGCTGGCGTTGAGTCTGCAGACGCGGTAGTTTTCATAGTGGACGTTGTGGGTGATGTCCTTCAGGTCCTGGAGGTGGGAGCTGGGGTGCAGGCAGGTGGTAGGTCAGCCCTCAAGCTGCTGTCCCCCGGGGGCACCCCGAGGACCCCACTCCCCGCTCCTCACCGGATGAGCAGATCTCGCAGGAGGGGGAACTCACAATGCGCCATGTTCTCCACTGCAAGACAGGAGGCGCGAAGCTGCCGGCCCCTGGCCGCCTCGGGGCACCGGCAGTGCCCAGTGCCCGGGCACAGCAGCCGCCAGCACTGCCCTCCCCCGTGCAGCTCCCGGTTTTATCCCTCCTCCCTTTCTGGGTTTATTTTCCACTCATTCACCCGTGCGTGCCCAGTGCCTGGCATGGGGCGCCTACCAATAGCTGTGGAATGAGCGGATCCACTGCTCGTTGGCAGATGCGGCGCGTTATGTCTGCGACTCCCTGTGTTATGCTCTGCTCTTAATGACTGTGCTGCTGAGTGGGGACCCGGGGCCTGGCTGCTCCCCCCACCCCGCTCCCTAAGACAGTGCCCCACATTTCCTTCATCGTGTTTTTCCCGCCTGGCCCTGTCTCGTCAGCTACATGGGGACAGGTCCTTGCCAGTCTTGCTGTCACTGTGTCCCCAGGGCCCTGCACACAGTAGGCCCCCAGTACATCCTGGCCAGTGCTCAGGGTGCCCACAGTCATGCAAGGTGGTGACTCGGGCCCCTCTGATCACCCCGTGAGGCTCATGCTTCCACAGGCCCATTTTACTGTGTGGGGAAACTGAGGCCAGAGAGCCGGGGAGCCTGTCCGGGTGGTGGTGGGGCCTAAGCACTCTGGGCCTCGGGTGGGTGCAGGGATAGCACGGGCGAGCGGCACCATCCACTCCGCCCACTCTCACCCGCATCCTCCCCGAAGTCCCTGCACTGACCTTCGATGATGCCCCACTTTGTCTTCCGGCCCAGGACACACCTGCCGTTCACCAGGTGCTCTCGGTCGGCCCCGACCACAGCAAAGGGGATCCGGTCCTGCAGGGAGGGCCCCGGACGAGAGGGTTGGCCCGACCAGGGAGGGGGGAGGCAGCCCCGAGGTGGGAAGCGGGCACTGTCCTTTGTGGGAGGAGGCGGGCAAGATAGCTAAGGTACCAGAGGACGCGACACCTCCTTGGAGCTTGCTTTCCCCGTGTGACGTGGGGCTCCGTGCAGGAGTGCGCTTAGCCCCCCGAGGGCCCAGCAGCCCCGGAGACTGTCCCCATCTGTAGGTGGTCGGCCTGACCTATGTCTTGCTTACCTGAGTCTGTGGCTGGACAAGAGTCATGTCTGCAAGAAACAGATGAACTTCCCCCAAGTTGGGGAGGGACAGAAGCCTCTCCGGATGGAAAGGATGAGTGGAAAGAGAATCACCAGCCTCCCTGCCAGCCTCCCTGCCCCACCCTGCGGCCTACCCGGATCTTGCTGTTGAGGATCCTGTCGTTGATGTCCTCGTCGAAGCACTGCTGGGGGTACACGTCGATGCAGTGGGCCTTCAGGTTCTGCTGGATCTGGGCGTCAAGGCAAGCGACCTCAGCTCACCTGCGCACTCTCCCCTCAGCTCCCCGGTCCCGGCCCTGCCCGGGGGCCCAGGTCACCCTGCGCCGGAAGGCCTCTCGCTCCTCAATGGTCAGGCTGTCGGCCCGGGCAATCACGGGCACCACATTCACTGTCCGGCACAGCCGCTGCAGGAACTCGATGTCCAGGGGCCGCAGGCTGCTCGGGCAAGACAGCCGAGGTGGGGGTGGTGGCAGCAGCTGGTGCAGGGGTGCGGCCCCCGGCCCTCGCGGGGCCCCTCCTCCCCCTCCTCCGAGCCGGCCCTGCCCTCACCAGTGCCCGGTGGGCGGCACAAAGTACACGCAGCAGTGCACGCGGGTGTCGGGGATGCGGCGCTGGCGGGCGATGAGGAGCTCCTCCTGCAGGTACCGCTCGTACTGCTGGTCGATGAAGCCCAGGATGGGGTCCCAGCTGGGGGCAGACAGGCCTCAGGAGCGCAGGCTGGGGAGCCCCCGCCTCCCCGTCTTTCCTGGGTGGGCGGTGTCCCCTCAGGACGACTGGTCACTCCCGCGCCTCCTTGGGAGTCAGGACTCTCCGTCTGGCGCCGCCTCAGCGAGCCCCCTGCCTTTCTCCAGCTGCCTCCTCCGCAGAGTGGGGAGACTACGGCCCCTGCTCCCGGGGGAGGACCAGCGTGAACGAGAGCAGGCGCTGCCTGGGTCAAACCGCCTGGTCTCCTGCCTGTCCTCAGGGGTCCCTGGCTGCTCCTGGGTCCCGCCCGCCCGCCCCTGATGAGGGGCGCGGACACCCGTGGCCAGGCTGCTTCCAGGCCGGCGTATCTCCCAGGGCCGGGACCAGGGCTCGGCCCCCACCAAGCGGCCCTACCACTTGTCATTGTTGATCTGGTCCCCGAAGCCGGGTGTGTCCGTCACGGTCAGCTTCAGCTTCACCCCCTTCTCCTCGATGACTGTGGGGACAGCGGAGGGGGGAGGTTGGGCCGGGCAGGGCAGGGGCGCGGGCGGGGCTCACTCACTCACCGTGGGTCACCGACTGCAGCTGCATTGTCTGGGGGGTGGGCACCCCCAAGCCCTGCAGGGTGGGCTTCCAGACCTTGGACTTGAACAGCGTGTTCACCATGGTGGACTTGCCCAGCCCGCTCTGCCCTGGGAGTAAAGACGACAGCAGTCACGGTCGCGTCTGAGTGTTTCTCAAACTCTAAAATACAGTTTTTTAAAAGGAAACTTTTTTTTTAGAGGACACTATCTTCTACATAGGACAGAAAAACACACACCATCGTAAGTGTCTAGTTCAATGCTTCCCCCATCATCGAGGTGAGATTCATATCGCAAACAATGAACCATTTGAAGTCTGCTATTCAGGGCCTCCCTGGTGAGCAAGCGGTTCAGTCTCAGGCTATCACCGCCTCGGCCCGAGTTCGATCCCCGGCCAGGGAGCTGACCCACATGGCTCAGCAGACCCCTCCTGTCTCCCCGCTGCTCCCCACAGCAGTGTACTTCAGTAGCTCCACCTGTTCTGCTCCCCACTCTGTCTCTGGTGAATCCTCTCACCCCCTGCACCTCTGGCCTGCACCCCAGCTCTTGTGTGCATAAACAAATAAAATCTTAAAAAAAAATATAAAGTCTGCCATTCGCTTCAATTCATTCAGCACGTTGTGTAACCACCCTCGAGTTCAAAACATTTCCAGCTCCCTAAGGAGAGACCCGTGCCCCACCTGGGGACATCTCTGGCATCCTTTCTCCTGACTGAATCATATCCCACCGTTCCGTGAGCGCCCCTCACTCACCCACCACCATGATGTTGAACTCAAACCCCATCTTCATGGCCTTGATCTTCAGCTGGTCCAGCACGGCCTCGATGCCCACGTAGCCGCCCAGCATCTCGCAGGGCGGGGTCCTGGGCCTGGAGGGCTGTGATGACGTCGAGCAGGGGGACGGGGACCGCCCGAGGGGGTCCATGGGGCCGAGGCCACAGCAATACCTGTCACCTGGGGGACAAGGGTGCTGCTGAGGCTCCAGGGCTGTCCACCTCGCCCCCCAACTCTCATTTCCGGTCCTCCATGTTGTGCGTCCCCTGATCCATCTGGCCCCCAGCCCCCAAGATTCATGGGGGTTTGGTGAGACTGCCCGGGGAGCTGCCCTCAGGGCGGCTGAGCCCCAGCCTGAGATGCACCAGATCCAGGGATCTGAATGTCACCCACCCCAGCTTCCACTGCACCCCCACCCGTGGCCCAGGCAGGTGCCCTGTTCAGACACAGCCCAAAGAGTGTGGCTGGCCTGGCACACCCAGGGGCCCCAGCCCCTGGCGGGGTCGGGGGGCGGAGAGAGAGAGAACGCAGCGTCCCGCGGCACCTGCTGGGCCTGGTCCTCTGGGGCCTAGAGGAGCGCCTGCTGCGTCCCAGCAGACCCCAGCGTGTGACCAGGGGGAGGGGAGAGGGCGGCAGTTAACTGAAGAATCTGAGCTCCATCCTGCAACCCCCACCGGGCCCCTCTGCAGGTGAGTTGCTCCTCCTTTCGGGCAGGGCCCTGTGGTCCTGTGGGGGCCCCTGCCCAGCACTACAGGGGACTACAGCACCCAGGCCACTCCCTGGCCCAGGGTCACCGCTGGTGAGCAGTGGAGCGAGGCCTCAGCTAGTCCTTGGAATTCCAAGTTCACGCCCTTCGTAGTGTCCTGCGGCCCCAGGGCAGACCCACACACTCTCTGTGGTCTGTCAGTGCATCTTAAATTGTCCACTGAGGAAGGCAGGGGGTTGATTTTGCAAACAGTTACCCTGTGTTTGGTCTGTGCAGAGCTTTGTTCTAGGGGACTGGGATGTGAACTTGTTTATTGTTTTGTTTCCCAGTTAAATGATGATTGGATTGCTTGAGTATGTACATGAGTTTATGCAACCAGGGCACAGACTATGGGTGACGTGTGTTCCAATGGGGGTGGGGGGAAGATTTGGTCTTGTTTGTGTTAACTTGTTATTAAATTAACTTGATGTTAGCTTGTTTCTTAGTCACCACAGCCCTGTGAATTAAGTGCTGTTGCTACTCCGGTTTATAGAGACAATTCAGTGAGTCGTTCAAGGTCACACAGCGCTCGTAATGAGGAAGTGGCAGAGCTGAGTCCACGTCCCCACTCTCTACTACGTCCTTTTTGTTTACTTAAAGATCTAGATCTTTGATTGGTCTTAGTGATTACAAGCCCTGGCAATGCTGGACCTAAACCACAGCTGCCTCTAGAACTCAGTGTTCTTCAGTTTGCCATAGTCCTCACTCCTCCCTAATGTCTCTCTGATAAGATGCTTCTTTTGCTAAGTCCGTCTCACCTAGTCTGTTCTTTTTCACCTGCTTCCTGGCCCCTGAGCTCGTCAGCCCTAAGCAACCCTCTGTCCTCTCAGGTATTGGCAGACATGTTCTGTAAAAGGCCAGATAGCATAACTTTAGGTTTTGCAGGTCTGTCGCAAGTTTTCCTCAGTTCTGCCATGGTTGTGCACCAGCAGCCACAGGCCATAGATAGAGACAGGTGTGGCTGCGAGTCGGGAAAAACAGACTCACAAAAGCAGGCAGTGGTTCACTGACAACCCCAATCCCAACTCCCCCAATCCATTCACATCAAGTGTCCTGCACCCCAACCAGCCTAATCCTCCTCCCCCCACCTGTTATGCTCCCCCGGCTTCTACACAGCTGGAGAGGGCGGGAGCAGGGCCGGGCAGGACCAGTCTCGAGCTACGGACAACCCCTGCAGGACAGCGGCTGAGGCAGCTGGTGAGGCTGGGCTCCTCAGCAAATAGAGAGCCATTAGCGAAAGACCGAACAACGTCGACGCTGCGTCCGATGCCGGCGGGCTGACCCTGAGCGGCCGACAGTCCGCGTGAGGACATAAACCTCTCGACACAAAACACTTTCTCCTGGAAAATCATCACGTGTGAGTGACGGAGGACTCCAAAAAGGGGCGCACGGGGCAGGTTCCCAGAGTCCCGAGTGGCCTGGAGGGTTGGGGCTGCAGAGAGGGGCCCCAGGCGAGCTGGATGAGGTTGGGGAACGGGGTCCGGGCAGGGTGAGGTGGCGGGTGACCCCTGCGGAATATAGAGAACAGAGATGGTGGAGGTGCCGGCCCGGGAGGGTCGCACTGCATTCAGAGCAGGTTTTCCTGCACATTCCACCGTGCTGCGGGAGTGCGTCTGACGTTATGGTTTGATCCTCACTCTTCCCCGAGGCGGTGGCTGCTGGTCGAACACCCGCTTTACAGACAGGAAGCGGAGGCATACTGGGGGCAGTATGAGGCATGTGAGGGCTGGGGGCTGCCTGCTCCTCCCATCGCCGCTCTTCAATGAGGTCTGACCTTCGTAGTCCCAAGGACAAAGCAGAGTCCTAAGCACCGAGGCGGGGTGACAAGGTTTGGGTAGGAAGGCTGAGGGCCAGAGGAGGGGGTTCTGTGGGCCTGCTGCCCACCCAGCGGAGACCAGTGGGGAGGGCCACACTTGTCGACTCCCCCACCCCAGCTTGTTTTCGACTGAGGTAGAATTCATGTCACATTTGATGACCACTGGCCATTGCAGTGGCTAGGTCAGCGGCGCTGGGGGCAGTCAGTGCTACAAACCATCTTCTTGACCTAGTTCTTAGTTGGGGTTCTTTCAGCTCAAAAGGAAACCCCGTAACCACTGAACACTTGCACCCTAGTCTCCCCTCACCAGCCCCTGGCAACCACTAACCTGTCTCTGGGGTGTCTGTTCTGTACCTTTCATATCAGTGGCCTCATAGTATGTGACCTGTGTCTGATTTCTTGCACCTAGCACATGTGTCCGAAGTTCATCCAGGTTGCCCTGTCGATGTTTCACTCCTTTTCATGACTGAGTAGTATTTCACTGCAGGGAGAGACAGCGTCTCGCCTGCCCACACTCCCTTGATGGACATGTGGGTTGTTCTGCCCTGTGGCCGCCGTGAACCACGCTGCTCCAGTCTGTTTTCAGTTCTCCTAGGAGTGCCGGGCTGGATCTCATGGTAACACTGGGTGGAACTTTTTGAGGAACTGTCACGCTGCTTTCTAAGTGCCACTCCTTCCCCTGCTTCCCTTCTGCAATAGAAGCTTCAGTGATCTCAAAACTCCCCTCCCCGCCGCAACAGGGATCCGAGATCTCAGAGTGGGCCGGTCCATGAGGGTGGAGGGTGGGGACCCCAGCACACAGGCCCCTCACCGAGGCGGTCAGGGCTCCGGGACCTGAGTGGGTGGGTCCCAACTCTGGCTCCCCTGCTTCCCAGGACAGAATGACGGCCCCGAGATGTTCCCGCCCGACCTTACATGGCAGAAGGGACCCTGCTGATGTGACTAAGGGCCTTGACGGGAGACTCTCCCGTGGGCCAGAGGAGGCGCAGGGCTCCGGGAGGAGGAAGGCCGGAGGGTCTCAGCAGCAGTGAGGACGGAAGCAGAAGCGGAAGTGAGCGGGCTGGGGCTCCACCCGAGGGATGCGGAGGCAGGGGACGGCAGGGGACGGGTTCCTGGCACCTTCAGAAGGAGGCCAGCCCTGCCACCCTGCTTTGGAGCTGGAAGAGAATAAATTCCTCTTGTTTGAAGCCACTAAGCTTTCGGAAGCGTGCTGTGGCCGCGGGGAGAGGAACAAGAGGGCCGACCCGCGCTAGCTGCTGAGCTTCTCAAGGCCTCTGTTTCCACCTCTGCCCAACGGGAACAGCACTGCTGCTCGAGGGTCTGGGCCAGGGAGTGTGCGTGGCGTGGGGGCAGCGCCCACGCTGGGGGACGCTCTTGCTTGCTCCACCAAGCACCACGACAGCAGGAAGCCGTGTCCCCCGGTAACAGCCCGCTCGGTGCTGCGGGGACGCCTGTCTGTGCCCAGGAGGAGGGAGGTGCGGGCGTGAGAGCTGCCTCCGCCGGGCAGGGTCAGGGGCCAAGACCCAGTTCTGGCTTGCTTTGGGAGCCCATAACCATGGCCTGGCAAGAGTTACGGTGAGGGTTAAACTAGAACGGCTTGCCCGGCAGGCCAGAGACGCGCTGCGCGAGGCAGGCGCCCTGTCCGGGGCAGTGAGCGTAGACCCGGCCTCCTCCCCTCCCGGTCACTGCGGCAGGCGCCCTCCTCTGCCCTCCAGGCTGCTTGTCTGGTTCTATTGGGAAAAAGTGCGAACTGGCCAGGAGGAAGCTGCTGACAGCACCCGCACCCGTTGCTGTGGGCACAGGCCCCGCCCCCAGGGCTCCAGACGCCCCTGGGGAGCGCGGCCGGTTGCCAAGGCCTCAGGTGATACGGACCCGGAAGCAGGAAGTAGTCTGTGCTTCCAGGATCCACCTGACTGGGTGAGCTCGGAGGCTAGGGGTCTGGCACTGTGGCGAGCGGGGCGGACACAGGGTCACGGCAGGATTGAGGACGAGGGCCGGGCAAGGCGAGGAAGAGAGGCTGCGCCAGGGCAGAAGCGGGGGTCCGGGGGTGGGGTGGAGGGGCAGAACTTTGGGAGGGGGGAACTGGCCCGGCCCCAGAGGAGGGCAGAGTTCTGAGCTCCCTCTGGGGGGCTGGGTCAGCTGGCCCCAGGCCCCTCCAGCCGAGATGGTGACCGTGGAGGAACTGGACTCCACAGCCCAGGATGTGCTGGGGAAACTGAAGAGCCACGAACTGTTCCAGTCCAACTGGGATACGGCCGCCTTCGTCATCTTCCTCACCTTCGTGGGTGAGTGTGGCGCCCGCCCACCGGGCCCCGGGCCCAGCTGAGGGTGACCTCTGGACACAGCCCCGCCCTGCCCCCCAGGCACCGTGTTGCTGCTGCTGCTGCTGGTTTTCATCCACTGCTGCTGCTGCTCCTGCCGCCGTGGCCGCGGCTCCCGAGCCCACAAGGTGAGGCCGCAGCAGGTGAGCCCGCTGGTCGGCTGGCAGGGGCCAGGCAGTGCCAGGGGTGGCCCGGAGCTGCGGAGGGGAAGGCGGTGGGCGGCTGGGAGCCCAGCAGTGAAGGCCGGGCCCCTGTGCTCTCTTGCAGGAAGTCCCCAGGGGAGTGGATAACTTGGCCCTGGAACCTTAGCGCCTGCCTGAGGCCCCTCTGCCCGTCCCGCGTGCCCGATGGCATCAGCAACAATGCCTGCTTTGCCCGATTCTGGAGCGTGTCTGAGCCTTCCTTCCGGAGGGGGTGGGCGCCGGCCCTCGGCGGTGGGTCTGGGGACTCCACCTTCAAGTAACTGCTGCAGGTTACTTAGCAACGGCCCAGGGGAGGGAAGCTGGGCTCCAGCTTAGCGGAGAGCCCAGGGTGAGGCGGTTGCCGTCCCGCAGGGCCCTGCCCATCAGGACTCCAGCCTGGGTTCCCACGCGACAGACAGACAGACCGACAAGACAGAGGGCTTCCAGGCAGGTGGGATGGTCTTTATTTCTGGGAAGCCCCGCTGGGGTCGCCGAGCGAGTGTGCCCGGGCAGTGCGGCCGATGGCGGGCAGCTGTCTGCATTTCTTCTTCCTCCTCTCCCAATTCGCTGCTTAGGGCCAGCACCCGCCTGCCCGCAGCCTGCAGCTGGGCAGGCGCAGGGTGGGGGAGGAAGAGGCCCTGCTGGCCCCGCCCCGAGGACAAAGGTCCCTGTGTGGGAGACCAGGCCTGGCGGTGGCCGCTCCGGCCTTGCCCTCCAGACCCCACACAGCGACACGCCAGCCCCCCCCTCCCGCCCCGGCGGCCCAGCCTCACTGCCGTCTGTGCCAGCGTGCGGGCGGGACGGGCGGGGGAGAGGGGAATAAACAGCTGGTGGTGCCCAGCCCCGCTCGGCCAGCACTCCGAGGGGTGTGAGCGGGCAGGACTGGCTCCGGGGCGCTCTGCTCAGAAAGGCCTGTAGCTCCAGTAGCTGGAGAACACGGAGATCTGGGGGGAAGGGGGCGTGGTGAGCGCTGCGCAGGGGGCCGGGCCCCCGCTGCACCTCCAAGACCCACGGGAGGCTTCAAGTTCATCCGTGGTCAGATGTGTTGGGGTGACACCCCCCGAAAGGAAGGTTTAGCGGCCCTGCTGCCTGGCCAGCCCCGCAGCCCCTTGCCGACCCCGGCCCACCTTGTCCTTGAGCTGCTGGCAGAGCTGCAGGGAGACAGTGAAGAAGACCAGGGCGTCGTTGAGCCAGGGCACCACGCACTCCACCTTGTGCACGTGGCTCACCTCCAGGCGCTGGGAGCCCCACTCACTGCGGGGAGACGGGGTGTCCCTGGGGGCGCCGTCCCTGCGGCCGGGGGCGCCCCCCCCCACAGCCTACTTACAACATGGCCCCCGGGCTGTGCAGCACCGCGCCTCCGGCCGGGCGGAAGTTCTAGGCGGGGACAGCAGGCTGGTCAGGGTGGGGGGCG
>PVIJ01023174.1:0-14715 GCA_004024925.1 Scalopus aquaticus | reverse complement strand
TATCCCAAAACGCCGGGGGAATTCATGCAACACGGAATGAAGCAGTCGGAGCTTTAGCACATGCCCAGTGCGGTGCAGCCAGCAGCTCTGCCTGGCCCTCAGCACTGTCACCCCAGAGCACACTGCCCGGGCAGGAAGCCGCCGCCCCCCCTCCCCCGGGCAGACACTGAAATTCTCTGTCCCTTGGATTTGCCCCTCGGGGCCATGTCTTATACACGGGACATGGGAGGCGGGGCCGGCCCGCGTGTTCCCTGCTCAGCGCAGCGCATCCTGGGTGCCCCGCGGCCAGCGGGACCCCCGTGACTGAGCAGCGTCCCTCTGGCCTGGGCCACGCTCCTTTATCCAGTCAGCGTTGGGCAACGAGCTAGTCCCACCTTTTGCTCTTCTGGACCCCACACACTCCCCAGGAAGCTAACACACCCAGAGAAAGACAGAGAAAAGACACGGGGGTGGGGGGTGTTGGGGGGTGAGGACTGGAGGACTCTTGGCTGATGGCCAGAGGTGACAGGACAGCAGGACGAGACGGGAGGGTGCAATAATGGGTGGGGACCAGCAGCAGACTCTGCAGGAACTAAGGCAGGGCCCCCAGTAGGGGCAGCCTGGGAATGAAGGGGGATTCGCTATGGCCTGGGGGCCGGACCAGCCAGCAGCCCTGAGGGGAGGCCCCGCGGGAGGGGCCTGGGGGGGGCTCTCTGCCAGGGCACAGCTGTCCGGACACCCTCTGGCCGGGGGCTGACTGTCAGAGTCTGTGGGCTCTCCCTTGATGCCAGGAGGGGGTCTTCACCTCCTACTTCATCAAAAGAGGCATTAGGGGGAACGGCATAACCCACCTTCAGTTTCTGTAAAAACTTCCTAATCTCTCCTCCCTAGGAGCTGGAGAAAACGCCGGTCCGAGCCTCACCTGGTCACCAGAGGATTCTCCTGCTAACACAGGTCTGTGCCCGCTACTGTTCCGTGACCCTTTGCTGGTTTTGCCCCGCTCTGGAATGTGCTGGGGGTGGGGGAGGGCGCTGCTGCTTCCTCTTACTGATGGCTCAGAACTGTCCCTCTCTGAGTTCATTGCTCCATCCTGAGGCTTCCCATCATGGTTGCCTGGGGAGTCTTCGGCTCCCATCTCCTTGAATTCACTGCCTGTTGCTGACTCTGCTTCAACACTTTGCCTAGGTCTGGCTTCTCTCTGCTGCCTGGTCTTGCTTCTCTTGGCAGCTGCTTCAGGGCTTTGGTGTCATGTCCAGCTGTGGCCAGTGGAGGGCGGTGGTGAGCACGTTCTGCATGGGGCGCTCCCTGCCTTGCTTGGTCCCTCATGCAGACCCATGGCCGCCAGGTGCCCCCCAGGCCGCACCAAACTGTGCAAACCGTGGTCCCTGGACTGCAGGCCTGGAGCCCCTTCCGAACACCAGGCAGGCCTCCCAGTGAAGCCTTTGGTACATTTGCAGCCATCACCCCTGTCAACATCTTGACAGCCGCTCTCTTTTCTTTTTTTTTTTTTTTTAAGATTTATTTTATTTTTGCATACAAGCTGGAGTGCAGGCCAGAGGTCTGGGGCATTGAGAGGGTTCGCCAGAGACAGAGTGGGGAGCAGAAGAGGCAGATGGCTGACTGCTCTTATTAATGCTGTTGAGATATTTAAAATGAAATTGTACCTTTAAGGCTTTCATGGTAAATATCCAATTTGCGGATCATTCAGAATATCCCGCGTGGTGACACAGATAACAGGTCATCGAATGTTCTCAGAAGCTTCGTGTTGATAGCGTCGCATCCCCATTTTTCAGAGAATGCATCCGCTAAGGGGGCTGGTGGTTCCGTGCGCGAGCTCACGCAGCTGGGAGGTGGGGTCGCTGTCAGCTGTGCGGCCGTGAGGCGAGGGCTCCTGGGTCCTGTGGGCGGCTGCAGACTCCGCCCTGTCCTGGGCGTTCCTGCCCCTCCCGGCCCCTCAGTTTCATCATCCGTAACGTGGATGTGACGACGGCAGCTGTTTCTCAGGACGCCCGGGTTAGTTTGTCACGTAAAGCACTTGCAGCACACCGGGCCTTCATCCGCGCTCCAGCATGTTATCATCAATTATAATCAATTATCATTATTTGTATCTGACACCAGAGCCCAGGCTTTTAGTGATGACAGTAAGTCTGGAATTTGCTGGGAAAGCAGTGATGAAAGCGATCCCAACCTTGGGCCCGGGAAGATACACTGAGGCCCTCAGCCCACTGGCCACAGTGAATGTTATATCTTCACCCCGAGGTTCTTCTCTGGAATGAGTGACATGGAGGCATCTCCAGCAACTTTCTACACCAGGGAAAGCCCCAGTTCCATGGCTGCAGTTAGATGTGTTATCAAGGAAGGCTGTTCTAGATTAGAATATAGGCTTATAAAGAAAGGAAAACCTTTCAGGGTGATTTTTAAAAGTATAGTTATAACTTTAGCAATTCATGTGCATTCAAAAGTTAACATTTAAAAATAGCCCTTTGGCATGCATGCTTCCTTACCCGTACCTGTTGTCTCCTAGTGTAGCTGTGGGGAGGGAAAGGGGTGAGTGGGTGGGAATGTGAGCAGAAGAGAGGAGAGGAGATTCAGTGCATGTGTGTCTGTGTGCGCCGGGAATGGGGAGAAGGACACTGAAATTCTTTATAGCACACAGTGCAGTTTGGGGCAACTTTGCCTGCAAGCGGGATCCCAGGTCCTCATGGGGATGGCAGCAGATGAATAGAAAGAGGAACCTCAAGCTACCCACGTCCACCCCAAGTGAGGCCCAACGTGCCACCAATAGGCGCATTCATGAGTCTGACCCAGCGGGGGCGCTGGGCTGTGACGGGCGGGTGGGTAAGGACTGTGTCTCGAGCCATGACCAGGAGGCGCCAAGAAACTGAGCACAAGGCACAAGCCACACGCCAGGGGTCACGTCTGTATTAGAACTTTGGGAATTATTATTTTAACCAAGGTGCTTTACATAAAATACTTTTTTATAGAAAAACAGCACTAAATGACAAAGTCCAAACTACACTCAAAAATGTACATCTGGGCCTCCCTGGTGGCCTAGGGGTTAAGTCTCAGTGCGATCACCACTGGGGCCTGAGTTCGATCCCAGCCAGGGAGCTGACCCACATGGCGCAGCAGACCTCTCCTGTCTCACCCGCTGCTCCCCCTCAGCAGTGTGGCTCAGTAGATCCGCCTGTCTCTGGTGAACCCCCTTACCTTCGGCACCACTGCACCTCTGGCCTACACCCTAGTTCTTCTACACATAAATAAATAAATAGTTAAAAAACAGCAGCAACAATCTATTTCTCCATTCCTACATGGAGGGCATATGAGGTATGATAGTGGTTGTAATGGGTAACAAGCAGAAGTGAGAGGGGCTTCCTTTGCCCAGAGGCTCCTTCTAATTGTCCTGCTCTGCACAGTGCTGTAGCTGGCCAATAGGTGTCCCAGACGTGCTTGCTAAGCCCTGCTTGTTTGCCTCCCAACATGGGAGACACTAGTAATGAGAGATATTACAGTTTTATTAATATCCAGTAGTTCAGGAGTTGTGTGTGTTTTATTGAAATCTGGTACCATTCATGCAGTGGCACAGAAAATGGCCGGCCCCAAGGGCTGGTAAATTTAAAGGACACCGGCACACAAAGTGTTAAGAAATGCATCAGGCAAGGCCTCCCTGGTGGCTCAACAGGTTAAGTGCAGCACTGTGAGGCTGTCCAGAGCCACTGTAGCACTAGTTCAACACCTGGCAGGGGAGATTCCTGTATGGCGCAGCAGACCTCTCTTGCCTCGCCCACTGCTCCCTTCAGCAGTGTACTATAGTAGATTCACTTGTTCTGTGAATTCAAAGCTCTTCAAATGAATAGAGGATGAGTCAGAAATTGTCAGCTGGTTTACATGTGATCAGGAAGTCAGTCATAGTACTGATTGTCAATGATCCTTCTTTCCCTGTCTGCTCGGGGGAGATGATCTTCTACCCCTCCCTCTCCCCTGAAAACACTGCATGTACACACACAAGTGGATGCACACCCAGGTACAAAGGCTGAAGCGTGCACAGATCTGGACTGCTCTCAACAGGTGTGAGGGAGCCAAGCGAAAGGAGAGTGGGCTTCCATGTGGGGAGAAGTGGCACTGAGTGGATAATGAAGGAGGGAACAGGGGCGTGGGCAAGGTCTCCAAGTGAGAAGATACCTGAGTAAATCTGAAGTTTTTCTAAGTGGGCATCAAGCTCAGGGTCACGGGATTGGAGACTTTTGTGGAGAAGAGTGATGATTTTCAAGATACCTTTCAGCACTTGTACCAAAACTCTGTAGTCAAGTCCATGACTGACTAGCAGGTCTGCGCAGGAGAAAGTGCACAGGGAACTGGCAAAAGTGATAATGTCAGCTACATGGTTAGAGTCAAAAGACCAGGCATTGGGGAGGGGAGTGAGCTCAGTAGCCTGTGAAATGAATACAGAGGATGAAAATAAAGAATTTGTAAAAACAACCAAAAGATCTAGATCAGATTGGAAGAAACACACTAGAGGCAAAGAGAAACCAGAACAGAAATGGCTGGAAAGAGGATTCCTTCAATAAAATGAGGTCAGCCACAGGCGCACAGAAACATACATGGAAATGAGATACACGCAGTGGGTAATAAGTAGGAAGTAAAGATGTGGCAGAAAGAGAACTATGGAGAATTAGTTAAAAGGAACATGGCGGAGAGAATGGCCAGTGTACCGGCAGAGAGATGGGATGGAGAGTTGTGGCATCTGAGATGTTCACAAGACAAATGCCACTTTTGCACATGGTAGGAGAGGGGGATATTTCATACCATAGGAATGAGTTTTCAGGGTAAGTATCCTCAGATATTAAGAGGGCCAGCTTAACTCACCCAGATTACAAGAGACCTCACCTGACAGTTTATTCACTCTTATGGCTTCCATCACCATCCACACTCTAATCTTTTCTATACATCCTTCCCTAGACCAGCTCTGTCCTCTAAGCTTCCAACTCATTCATTCAAGGCAGAAAGACCTCTGACCAAGGTCCTTAAGGTCCCAACTTTTTCCACTTATAGATAGATGTTCTTGTTCAAGACATTCAAACTCAACACATCATCTTTATTCCTAAAACTAGCATCTTCTTCCTCAGAGTTCTCTACTTCTAACACACACTCTTAATTGTTCCATTCATCAAGTTTTAATTCTCAGCAGTATCTCTGACTGTGCCATCTCCTCAATCAACAAACCCATTCTGTCACCCTACCTCTATTAATTCTTCCTTTGAAATGTCTCCAACCTGTCCATGTCTCTCCAAACTCAATGCTTCCGCGCCAATCCATAGCTAGGTCACTTCTTACTCGAACTCAAGCTATAAGTTCATATTAATCCCTCTTCTTATAATCTTGCTTCTACCATTATCTTATAAAAATGTTCTCCTACATGAAATCCAATATCCTTACTATTCTTTAAGATTAAGCCCATTCCTGTTCATGTGGTCTTTAAGGTAACCTACCTTGGGGTTCCTTCCTCTTTCTCTATGCTCACCATTCACTCTCTCACCCCACATTCAGAGACACTAGACTCCTTTTGGTTATTTGCATTTGCCGAATCTAGACCTTGTACATGCTTCTCAATCCACCTGGGCCTATTGTCTTGGCCTCCTTGCTCCTTGAACTTGCTAACTCTTGCTTCCATGCTTCATCTTCTGGAAGAGACCCTTATCTCAAACAAGGCTAGTTCTTCCTGCCTTAACGTCTCCCAGAGTAGACTTTGTGGTCATGAAGTAACAATCTCCGCATTTCAGTATGTGCACTTGTTTACTTGTCAGTTACAGACTTGCTCATACAAATTACAAGTTTCACCCCTGCTGTAGTCTTCTGCCCTGAGTTACTATCAGCCCCCATTCCAGCTCCTGGCGCATGAGGGAGGCTTAGAAAACTTGTTGAATGAGTGAAAATATTGTTCATTCTCTGGATTCCAACATCTGGAAATTTGTCTAGCAAACGTTCTCTTATTATAGTATTTAATATGGAATATTTTAGAAAAAATATTTCAGAAAAAATATTTTAATAATTGAATCCTATATACATACATGTCTTATAGATAATATTTCTGGAAAACAACAGCCTCACATAAAAGCAAATACCAACATTTGTAAAAACGTCATCACTGTATGGATAGGTGAAACATGTGAAGAAAAAATAGAAAAACAAAGATCCAGATTGATGGCCAAGAGAAAGAGATTTCAGAGGTAGACACATTCTTCGATGTAGGCATGGGGGAAAGAGGGATGTTTGGAAGGGAGGGGGCAAAATGCAAACTCCTTAGAGATCACAACTTAGGAGCAGAGCTACATGGCCCTGGAAGTGAGAGGAGCTCCCCTGTCGCGGGTTCTTCGCGAGATGTGCAGAGAGACCGAGAAGCAAGGACTGGAAGGGACCAAGCCCCTGGCACCTCAGGTGAGGCTGCTCGGTGTCGGGCTGGAAGTGGCTGAGCTGATGCCTTGAGCCCAGGCGTGTCTGTGGTAGTAAGAAAAGAATTAAGAGCGACTAAAAATTGACTTGACCTTTATGTTACAAATGAACTATTTTCAGTGCTAAATTTGTTATCATTATTTTCTATACCCTGAATATGTGGAATGATCTGGAATTATTAGCAAAAGAAATATAGGATGAATCTCAGGTAAATATCATCTTTTAACTAGTCTAGATTAGGGTTCAGCAAACTATGTCCCAAAGGGCAAATCCAGTGCATTGTTTTATAAACAGAGTTGTATTGGAACACAGCCACTGTCGCATCATTCATTTATGTTTGGTCTATGGATGTACCCACAACACAATAGCAGAGCTGAGCAGACACAACAGAGCTAATGGACTTTAAATGCATGCTACATGGTCCTTTAGAGAAAAAGCTCTTTACTCAATCTAAGCATTTGACATTTTTCTCAAAATACTGGATGGGCTCCTGAAAAGTTACATTTGAATGGTGCTTTTGTAAAACACTACTTTTTCAGTGCAGTTTTGTAAACAATGGCATGAACACTTAGACATTTTTTTTTTCACTTTTTCAGGGAGAGGAACGGTCAACAACAAGCCTTCGAAAAGACCAAAAAAAAAAGGTAAAAAATGATTAATATTGTTAATAAAACAAAACTAGACCTCTAACTTGCTTTTTCCAATGATTTGTGAATTAGGCAATATCCCATCTAGCAAGAGAAAAAGCACTGCAAACAGTTACACAAAATGGAAAGGTTTTATATCGGAAAGGGGGTAGGACAATTTTACTAGCCAAGAAAAGTGAGATTATTTCAAGCAAAGCCACTTTCCTTTGAGAAAAGTCAAGGAGGGTCTTATAATACAAATAACCTCGGTTAGTTTAAATTTCCATTAGTGGGAGAGCCTGAAGCTGTAATTAGGGTAGGTATTAAGGCTTAGTTGGGCTTTGCTTGATGACTATATTTAGACTTGTTGATACTTTTCTTCACATTTTTTTCAATATATTCAATAAATTCATTCAATTTATATTTTAAAGAAATTTATTTATTTACGCATACAACAGCTGGGGTGTTGGCCAGAGGTGACAGGAGGGGTGAGAGGATTCAGACAGAATGGGGAGTAGAGCAGGCAGATTGACTGACATACACTGCTGAGGGGAGCAGCGGGGAAACAGGACAGGTCTGCTGCGCCATGTGGGAATCTCCCTGGCTGGGGATCGATCTTGTGCTGCAGTGGCTGGCAATAGCTTGGCAATGCTGAGACTTATCCCCTTGCACCACTAGGGAGGCCCCCAGCGTGTGTCCTTAATGGATCACCCTTAACCTTGGCCAGAAGGGCAGGGGCGGGTGCTCCTGTTCCTGAAGTTCCTTTTAAGATGCGCAAAACCTGCCTCAGCAGAATCCCATCCCAGGTCGCTATGCTCCGGGTGTGAGGGACCCTCTCCCTGGCAGTGTCTTCTAGAGCACCTGACCCTGAATTTCCTGCTAGCCTCAAAGGAAGCTCATGTGAAGAGACAAGAAACCCAGCAAAGAGCAAGGAGGGTGGACAGACGGCACCCCCACAGGGTGCCCCATTGCGGTCCAGTTGATGCCTTGGATAGAGAGACAGAACTAAAATTTGATGGATTTTCCTGTATCTGCATAACTTCAAAACAATACTATGAGTAGCCTCTCCCTTCCACACACCTGAGGGAGGTCACTGTGTATCACACAGCCCCAGCCCAGAGCCGGGCACTCACATCCTGCACAAGAGGCGGCTATGTAGGATTTAAGGGGGGTGGAGGGCGAATGGAGATGACATGATCATCGTGTATTGAAGCTGCCATAAAATAAGATTTGGAGGGGCCTCCATGTTGGTACAAGGGTTAAGTCTCAGTGCTCTTGGCTATCAACAGCCACTGAGCATGAGTTCGATCCCCGGCTAGAGAGATTCCCACATGGCACATCAGACCTCTCCTGTCTCCCCGCTGCCCCCCTCAGCAGTGTACTCCTGTAGATCTGCCTGTTCTGCTCCCCAGTCTGTCTCTGGGGAATCCACTCACCCCCCCTCCCACTCCTCAGGCCTACACCCCAGCTCTTGTATGCATAAATAAGTAAACCTTAAAAAAGGCTTGGAAATGTAACTAACTCAAAGCAGAAATCCCTCCACTGCATTTTAAATTATGGAAGATATTAAGATGGTTGAAGAGAAAAGCGTGTAGATGGAGAGAAAGACGGAGTGAAAATAATGATAATAATTTTTCTTGCAGGCTCAAGAATTTCTAAGAAATTTAAAACGATGTTAGAACGTCCCCAGATTCCCGTGACCTGTCGGAAAGCCAAGGGGATTTTACATAGAGAGAAAATGAAGCAAGGTGAGTGTGACTGCTTCTACACTGTCCCTGGAGAACACCCAGATGTGCAGGCGGCAGACACCTCTGCTGGGGTCTCCGGCCCCGCCCCTGGGAGGACTCACGTGACCAGCACACAGTGAACTCTCATGGCTGTGACTGATTACAAGGACTTGATGCAAAGCACAATCAGCAAAGGAAAAGCCTCATGAGACAAAATCCCAAGTGAACCTGGGCCGGCTTCCAAAAGCCTCTCTCATGGAGTCACACAGGCGCTGTGCTCTGTTCCCTGCGTGCCGCTCAGCTTTCCCCACTAGACACACATCAGCACTTTCACACAAAATAGCCATATGCCCAGGCCTCCCTGGTGGTACAAGGGATTAAGTCTCAGCACTGTGAAGCTGTCCGCAGCCACTGCAGCACGAGTTCGATCCCCAGCCAGGGAGCTTCCCACATGGCGCAGCAGACCTCTCCTGTCTCCCCGCTGCTCCCCTCAGCAGTGTACTTCAGTCGATCCGCCTGTTCTGCTCCCCACTCTGTGTCTGGTGAATCCTCTCACCACCCCACACCTCTGGCCTGCACCCCAGCTTGTATGCATAAATAAATAATCTAAAAAAAAAAACAGCCATATGTCGGAAATGTGAAAAACAATCACTCGCCATTATCTGGATGGCCAGCACTGTCCAAGGCAGACGTGGCCGTGGGCACAGCTGCCACACGTCACCTGTGCGTCCCCATCTGCCCGCTCTGCATCGAGCCTGGTCTAGCCCGGTCTCAGACACCAAGGGGAGGGCGCTCCTCATTCTTCTTAAGCCATCAGCAAACAATAGCGGTGATTATGGCTCAAAGGTCCAAGAATTGTGCCCACAGGACTCGGCGTCCCTCCCCCTGGGTATCAGACTGCTGTGGGGGCTCTGAGCAGAGACTTGGGGCTCCTTCTCCTGAGCCTGACCCCCAAGTGGGTGGCTCAGATCCACGTGAGGGGCGGCTACCTTTAGGGGTGATCACCGTTGGGGAAAGACCCTCGGGCCAGGGGCGACCAGGGTGCTCAGGATGTCTTGATTTCACAGGCCTGTGGGAGCAGTGTGTCCAGAGTGAGGACGGAAGCAGGTGGCTCACCCTCCCGGAATTTGAAATTGAAGGAGGTCTGGAAAAAGCCAAGAACTGGCGGTTGACTGTGCGCTGTGGCAACTGGACCCTGAAACAGTTGATTGAGGTGCGTATTCTAGAGACACAAGTTAAGGACTAAGCATCGCAATTCACCAACCCCAAGCTTTGGCAGACTTTCTCGGTGTGCAGAAAACCGTCACGACCCTCCCCTCACCCGCCATGTTACAGCTTAATCCCCCAAGTGCGTGAACACTTGTCCTTATAAAGGTAGGACAGTGAACTGTGACCTTGACTCTGCCACTCCTAGTTGCCACTGTGCAATTGTTCACAGGAAAATAATTTAAATTAGGGGAAGGGCCTTAGACTTTCGGGACCAGTGTTTAAAGTAACGTAGTAGAATTCTGTATGAAATACATCAGTACGGCTATTTGACAGAGTGGAATAGCTCCACCTTATTGCTTCGGACAGTCGTCTGAAATGCACTTGAGAGAAAACGTCAATAAATGGCATTTTTAAAGACCATAATCTTTAAATCAGCCCCAAGATATAGACAAAACAGGGACCCGGTATCTGTCACAGATGGACTACTCTTTCTATCTTTTTAGAACGCTCCAGAATGCCCTTCTCAGTGTCACTCTAATGTTAAAGAAAAGGTCTTGCTCAGCAGGCAACTATGGAGACACATCTAGTGCATAGAGATTAGGTGCACCTGTAAGGTGTGAGCCCCAGTTCCTAACCAGGAGGAAGGTTCCCGTTCATAACCACGGGACCGCAGAGCACACAGATGCCATAAAACAGAAATGAGGGTGGAGAAGAAGGGAAGGTCATTTCTAACACTGAAGTTGAGGACAGCTGCAGACCGCAGTCTGTACTGAGGCTTTAAAAGAACAGTCCTGCCTCTAGGAAAGAGTCGTTCTGCATAGAAGGGGTGCACGGAAATGCTGCCCATGACTTACCAGGAAGTTGTAGGTAAGAGGCTCCATACCTGGGTGAAGAGGACCCCAGAGCCCTCAAGGCCAAGGACAGAGTCTGCACCTACCTTTTGCTTGAGGGTGCAGAGGGGGCATTGGGATGAAGTGACAACAGATGAACTAGTGCTTTAGAAGAGTATTTAGAAGTTTTACTATGGGCATAGGATGCCAAGATGGGTTGGAGGGTGGAGTCCGAAGCAGCCTTGGAAACAAGCCTGGGGCCCTCAAGTGACCTCCTCTGCCTTTCCCTGCTGTGACCCGCTCAGGGGCGCACCCCTGAAATTCTCTCCAGCTCACGGTGTGCTTCTTGTACTGAAGGTATAAAGACAGCTGCCGGAAGGAGCGGGATAGAACAGGCTGTGAAGGGAAACCTGGCGAGGCGTCAGAAGGAGAGTAAGGGGGAGGCTGCAGGTTTAAAGGAGACTGTAAACTGAGTGAGAATAACAGAGAGCAGAACGTTCCAGATTCGGAGAGGGAGGTTCTTTTCCATGAAGACACCTTGAGTGTGTTGGCAATGGGACATGCCAGGGAGGCAGTTGGTAACAGCAAGCTCATCACGTAGAACAAAGACCCATCACAGCATTCACCTTGTTTCTCTTCCAGAAAAATCTTCTACCAAACCCACCAAGAAGAGGAAGAAAGGTAATTATCATGTGGCCTTCTTCTGTCAATGTCATATCTATCATATCGATTTTCCATCTCTCCAGCCTTACATCAGTCATAATGCAAATTGATTTTAAAATAAGATGCTTTTACATTTGCTGCTTCCTACATTACAGTGTGTGAGGCGAGCACTTCACTGACAGTCCAGGACTGACACTTGAGTTAGGGGTGGGATAACCCTTAAAAATAAATAATGAGACAGAGCAAACCTTACATGTTTATTTTAGAAAAAGTTATGGAAATCAGTGTGTGTTCAAGTCAAACAGAAGCCGGGGCTGAGAGGGAAAAGCGTGATTGTGTAAGCCCCACACAGCACATTAATAACTCCTGTCTTTGCAACACTGACTGTTTTCTCATTGATTTTTCTGGGTTCCACCTTTAATGAAATAAGAATGGAGGCGCCTCCCTGGTGGCACAACGGGTTAAGTCTCAGCACCATGAAGCTTTCCGCAGACACTGAAGCACGAGTTCCATCCCCAGTCAGGGAGCTTCCCACATGGCCCAGCAGACCTCTCCTGCCTCGCCCACTACTCCCCTCAGCAGTGTATTTCAGTAGATCCGCCTGTTCTGCTCCCCACTCTGTCTCTGGTGAATCCTCTCACCCCCCACACCTCTAGCCTACACCCCGGCTCTTGTGTGCATAAATAAATGAATCTTTAGAAAAAAAAAGAATTGGACTTATAGTGATAAACAATGTAGTATATACACATGTTGACTTTAACAATATGCACCTGAAACCTACATGACGGTAAACGGTAATGTTAATTCAATAAATGTAAAAAATGAAGACAGCTAAAAAGACAAGTTGAATGCAAAAAAAAAAAAAAAAAAAGCGTTGCCCCGGGAACATCCTGTGGTCACCGCCAGCCCGCCCATGTAAAGAGGCCCCCTTGAGAGGGACATAGAGCCGCCCACGACCTGGTACAGACTGCGAGCAAATCATATTCTCTCCTTTCATTCCTTTCCTCTCCTTCACACACACACACACACACACACACACACGCATGCACACACACACGCATGTCACACTGAATCTCACATCCACTGACTCTCACGTCAGGTCCTTCCAAAAGGGGTCCTTCTTCAAGGGGACCTGTATTTCCTTCATGGAGGTGACACCCCGAGAGCAGAGTGGTTGGGGGGCAGCTGTGCCCTGTGGGAGACGCTGCTGACCCGGAACATCTTTCCCTTTGCAGAGAGTCCTCTTGTCCCCCTCCGATGGGTCTTGCAGGGCTCAGTTCCCTCTAGGAAGGCAAATTCTCAAAGAAGAACATGGAGGGCAAGGGGCGGTGGCTTCCATGCCATGTGGTTTCCACAGACGGCAGTGAGGTAGCTGATGCCGTCGAGGGCATCTCCAAGACTGGGCATGAGAGCGAGCCTGGGTTGTAAAGAAACTTCCATTTCTCATCTCCGACATAGGTGGTCTCTCCATCTCTGCCACACCAGGAAGTGTGGGCTTCACAAAGCTGGTTTATGAGGCTACATTCTCCACTCGCTATGCCAGAGTAACCAGGGAGCGCATCCACTGGGTTTGTGAAGACACTTGTTATTTGATCTGTTTATTAAGACCAAACATCTCTACTCAGTCCTAGGGGTCAAGGGTGACTCAGTCTGAGGTAATCAGTTGAGTTGGCTATCTCTCTGTCCTTCCTCCGGGGCCTTCTTCCAACTCCCTCTCGGCTGACAGTTCTTAAGGTATCACAACTCGGTTCTCAGACGTCTTTTCCCTCCCAAGCTCCTGGGCTTCAACCACTGTGTCACTCAATGCACCAGATGACAACAGTTGTGGTTGGCAGCTTCCTTGCTCACAAGCTTCCTCTTAAACCCACTGGGGAAAACTGAGGTCCTCCAAGATAGCGAGACAGCGAAGCTACTCCAAGCTGATCATTTACTACCTGCAAAAAAACTCATCTCCCATTTCATTTGTCTGGAAGCCTCTATGTCCCCTCAACCACTGATGTGCTTGGCCAATGGAAACGCAAAGGAAGCGAAAGCAACATCCAAAGGAAAGTTCCAGCATCATTACTTAACATGGAATGAGGCGGGGGTGGGGTGCTGGCTACTCAGAGCAGCAGGCAGTGATGCGGAGGCAGGTCACCCCGGTCACTGCGCTTCGGATCATCTTGGCTGCTTTGCCAAAGTCCTCTCTACTCTGGGCTGAAGGAAAAAACTGAAGCAACCACTGTTCCAGAATGGAAGGACACCAAGTGTTTCCACAGAGACCCAAAGTCAATGCGGACTCCTGGGATACAAGAGCAAGTGGAACAGAGCTGACCTTCGTGAAGAAGAGCTGCAACACTAGGGCCCGCTGGTCGTCAGGGAGAGCTGGGGAATGTGGTATTTTCTGCGATGCTTCATGCATCCAAGACTCAGGGTCCTGTGGCCACCAGGAGCTGTGGGTGACGAGTCCTCGGCCCAACTCTCACTGCAAGTCCAGCTCCATCCGTGGCCATGGGGCCCAGGTCCTTTAGGTCTTCCCGAAGGCCTGCTTGGGTCAGGGCACAGGGAGTGGGACTTGCACTGGGCCAAGCTATCACTGACACAGAAGCTTATGCATGTTCCCCCCAGTGAGATAGAGACTCACAAAGGCAGGTCTGAAACCAAAGGACTGTAGAAAGAATCCCTTACACAAATATGTGGTTATAAATAAATAAATATTATTCAATACTGTCACTCAGTCATTCACTCTTTTCAGAGGAAAATACGAAACTTAACAATACCTCAGTTGACCCTAGAGTAAGTATTAATTCCTACCTGTAACCCCAGAACAAAAAGGAATTTTCCATTTGTGCATTTTTTATGAAGATCTCACATCCATGTTACATGAGTCACAATAAGCCCTGACAAGAGGCTGCCACGGGGTCACCTGCGCTGGGCCTGGGACTGGGGGTTTGGCCCAAGGCCGCGGACTAGGGGCAAGGGCCGCCATTGTCTTTCCCTGGTGCCTTTCTGCTGGGTGTCATGAGAATTGGCGGAAGGCAGACATCGTGCTAGCAACGCCCCGTGGATCTATTTTCTGAACAGATGCAGGAAGTTTCTCAAACAGTAAAGGAGCACATGTGGTTGGGCAAAATCAAGAAGAGACTAAATCCCCAGGGATACGCCCAAGTGGAGGGGTTTGTGCGGGACATGCGCCTCATCTTCCCAAACCACAGGGCATCCTGCAAGGTCGGTGCGACCCCTGCTTCCAGC
>PVIJ01023173.1:0-14709 GCA_004024925.1 Scalopus aquaticus | reverse complement strand
AAAGGAAAATGATGAAGGACACAAATTTAACTTAAGGATTACCTCTAAGAAGGAATAAATTGTCTTTGTCAGGGACCAGAGAGAACATTAACTATATAGACAAGGTTCAGTGGCCACTTCACAAATGCAATTTCATTGTTTTGCTTCAATGTGCATTACACTAATTTGTATAAATGAATGCTATTAATTCATTATATATGTGAAATTACATAACTTCTCCTACATCATAAAAATGTATTTTAGGAAGCCAAAAGAAAGATACACAAAGATTAAATTGTAGATAACCTTATTAAATCAAATGAGTTTTCATTTCTTTTCTGAAAGAACTCAATAATCTCACAATTGTGAAAGTAGAGCATAATTTTATGCTAAACTGAACTTATTTCAAGTTGATTAAATAACTAAGCAAACTCTTTTGTTTAACTACAAATTTCCTAATAGCTCATAGTGAACCCTTTCAGAGTATACCAGCTGTAAAATATTTAGGTTCTCAGAAAATTTCTTTTTTGCTCAAGGCTTTGTCTACTCTTCACTTTCAATCATAGGTTGAGGAGAATTGGGGGGAAAACATTGTATTTGATTTTTCCTTTACACTCATCTTAACAAAAAAGACATTACTCTCTTTTTTCAAAATCCTCCTTGGGTATTTTCTAGCACTGCCCTCCTTCAGAATTAATGTGTAGGAAGTAAAAATTTCATCCTACTTTTCCCCTATTTTCAACTTTTACATGTTATGTGGTACCGGTGCAGGCTCTTAGCAGTCCAGACTCCGCATATTATGAGTGACGTAGCTTAAGCATCATTTTATCAGCACTACAGCTATTTGTATGCTAGTGTGCGTGCTGTAGCTCCAGTTCATGGCCACATGCATTTTAGCATTTTCATTTTTAATAACAAATCACATGATAATTAGATTTTAAATTATCTGGACTATACACTGTAGGCTTTTTTGTCTCCCAGTAGGACTATACATCTATTTTTCTGGCCAGAATAAATCAAGAACTTATTAGTTTTGTAAAACTGTAGTTCTGTTAGTGAAATTTACTTTGTAATTTTGTAGTATTGATTTGCTAATCTTAATTGGCTCTAAATTCTTAGCCAGATATGTAATTGTTAAAATGAATTGGGTCATTTTATATATTGAGAAAGCTATAGTCACAAACTGCTCAAACCCAGGGACTCCATGCAAGTTGTATTCCATTTCATTATGAACAAACACAGAAAAATTCTGGTGCCCTCAAGATTTCAAAGTTAGAGCTCTGAGTACATGGGAGCAAGTCCCCTTTACCACCATTAAGTGTTCTGGATGCTTTCTTAAGAAAGATTCTGAAAGAGACTTAATAGAGGGATTTTATTGGGGAGTGTGGGCAGGAGTGACTAAGTCAGGAAGAAGCACTGGATTGAATAGAGGGAGAAGCTGACATCTGTGCAGCCCATTAAAGGCTACGTTGATGTAGGGGACACCCAAATTTTCCTATACCTTATTTTCCAACCTCTGGAATCATGTATCCTCACAAGGCCTCCAACTTTCTACTTCATGCTGTCCCTGGATTAGTGGAATCAATAGATAAACTAATGAGATATGGCACAGATTATCTAACTGGGTCATGTCCTCTCAGATTATATTTATGAAAAAAAGCAAGAGAATCACCACGGTGGGAGGAAAACCATAAATGTGTAATGTTGTCCTCACATGTAAAACTCTTTAAATCTTCCTGATAGGATAGGAAAAAAGCTGCAACATTCAGGTTGCAAACCACAAGCTCAAGGTCTCCTTAGGAAGAGTGGCAAAGATACCACATCTGTTACCACAGAACCAAATGGGGATACTGCTTGTTTGTTTGCATTAGTTCACTGTCATCACCCAGAATGCAAGACCCAAGCTGGTGAATTAAATGAGCATATAATGAAGACCATCATCCCTGCACCTTTTCAATCATTGAACAAGAGAGCACAAACATCTGCCCTTTTGACTGGGAGGCAATACTAATTTTTGATTTACTAGTTTGGTCAAACATTCAATACCAATGTGATAGCTTGTACCACAGAGGCTAAAATACTTGTTATTCCCCACCAAGTATATAATATTCCACTTACACATTTGAACCAAAGAACTGTCCACTTCATGAGTACAAGAACCCACGGAACCTACTATGAACCAGACATATCAGGATTCCACTTATCTGGTTCCCATAATTCCCATATTTAACACTCAGGATATGATAATTATTTGATTCCTGCAGGTAACACCTAAAACCCTACATCCAAAAGTCTCTGAAATGTTTTGATATCCCCTTTCCCCAGCTTATTGTTAACCAAGTTATTGCTTTTTTTCCTTTGGGGTGTTTTGGGACGATCATTTTATCACACATTTGGGGTGATATTGCAGGATTCCTCCTAAAGCAATGGTTCTGAGTCTGACAGTGGACTCAGATATAGAAAGAAAGCAATGAATTTTTATTGGAGCAGTAGCCTTAAGATTTCGGACCTTGATTTATTTTGAGGCTAGATCTTTTTTTATTGTGCAGTTCCAATAAATCTTCATACTCTTACTGTCCATCTTGCTTATTCCCACGAATGTCATGATCTGACATTTATCTCCAAAGCTTTCCATAGAATCTCTCCTGGATTGTGACTTTGACATTTATATATTGTGTCCAACTCATTCTTATGGTTAAGGCACACTGCCTAGACTTAGTCATTTAGAGATTGTATTCATCCACACTTCAGAGACAGTATCTCCCATCATCAGTTCTTAAGAGGATCGTGACCTCTGCACTTGTGACAATCCTGGTACCACTCTCACCAGCATATGCTTTAAAACTGTGGTTACTGTAGGTCTTTCTGGAACTTTGTATAGAACATAGCTGACTAGGAGATTTTCTAGTCTTCGATGGTATGTCCACTCTCATCTTCCTATTTCTCTGAGACCTTTGATGGTATGTCCCACCAACTACTTTTACATTTGCACTTCATTTAGTTTGTACCATTATTTTTTCCCCACATTTTCAACAGCCATCTTAATATATTATCACTTTCTCTTGAGGCCCTTCCCAAGGTATTGTGTTCCAATTCAATGTTTTCATGTCATTAACTCTCCCTCTCCAACTTTACATTGAATCCCACTTGACCTAGTACCCTCACATTCCAATGCTGTATATTAGTTTTTCAGTTCTTGAGGATATGTTAGCCAGATCCTGCAACTCTTTTAGGGTATAGTGTCTGCCTCTGGCTCACTCACCATATCCTCAGTCTGTTTATGGTATATATGACTTGAACTTAAATTATCAACCTGACTACCAGAAGTGAAGTTTGGGGTAGGATCTGGAGGGTGGTGCGGGCACAGTATTTCACAAGACAAAGATCTCTACACGGTTTTCAAGTAATGGGGGGGTGTTAGTCTTTAATATGAAAAAGGTACTATTTCTGCAGACACGGAGGTCTGAGGCGTCAAGCTTCTCAAGTACACTGGCCTGCATTTCTTAATCCTACTCTTTCCAAATTAAGGCCATGGCCCTGGCATAACAGTTTTTCTGGAGTTGAAAATTAAGCCCTCTATAGCAATCAGAGACCTTTACAATCAAGCTGTAGGCCTAATGCTCAGCTTTGTCCTTAATGTAAAAGGTTAGATTCTCTTTATATCCTGTTAAGAGGTCTTCCTACTTCAACACCTTGACTTAATTTGGTGATGATTCATGTTCATCTTTTCAATGCCTCTCTACTGCATTGATTTTACTCAGCAACAGCCATTTGATTCCTTGGTCCTTAATATTTATTCTTCCCTCATGCTTTTCAAACAAATGAAAGTAAGTGCATTCTATTCAGTTAATAACTAGTGAAAATCTTAACAATTGCGCACTAAAGCAGTCAGGGAGATCAAAGATCAGATCTTTACTACCATCTAACCAGTGAGTGATCCATTTTACACAATCTTACTTTATTTCTGCTTCCTAGGATAACTGTCTTAGATACATTTCTCTGTATCTCTGTATGGAATTCTAAGATGAGATTTGTCTGCGAGGAGTTAATTGGGAAGAACATTGAGGAAGAGCATCTGTAAGAAAGCAATGAGAGAAGGACTGGGCAAGGATAAATTTGAATCTGGTATTTGCCCTTTAGCTAATGGCCGGGTCTCTATACTGCATTGACCAGTCATTGGATGTGGGCTGACCTGGGGAAAAGCATATGAACTTGGATAAAGGTAATTCCTGATGACAGGAGGTATCTATCAGCCATCACCACCCACTAGTGCAATCTGTGATATGAACATTATAGCATTTACTTGACATATTAGTAAGTAAGTTAGAGGGCCTCTCCAGTGGTGCACTCGGTTAAACGCAGTGCTGTGGAGCTGTCTGCAGCGCAAGTTCGATGCTTGGCCAGGGAGATTCCCACATGGCACAGCAGACCTCTCCTGCCTCACGCGCTGCTCCCCTCAGCAGTGTATTTCAGTGGATCTGCCTGTTCTGCTCCCCACTCTGTCTCTTGAATCCTCTCACCACCCCCACACCTCTGGCCTACACCCCAACTTGTATGCATAAATAAATAAATCTTTAAAAACAAGAAAAAGAAGCTTATTTTTCTTTTGTCTTTGGGTAGGCAAAAACCAAAGATAGTAGCAGTGATTAAATTAGAACTCATATTACCTAGGATTAATCATAATCAGCTTATATTGATAAATCCATGCTTTCTTAGAATAATTCCCTTTGTTCCTGCACTCCATCTACAGCTTCTATGGGTAAAGAGGAGAGCATTCCCTTAGATGATCTCCACACTCTTAGAGGATCCCAAAAGTGATTTTATTTGTTAGAAAGAATTCCTTTTTGTCTGACAAACTCTCTGAACACAGTGCCTGGCAAGTCTGAGAAAAATAAGTTTCTTCACTTTTTAATGAACGAAATGTTTGTTCTGGAATGACAGTCTTAATTCAAATGAAAGAAGTTTACGACATTATGCAGAGTCTGTCAATGGCAACAACCCCCTATATCCACAATCTTTAAACCTGTAGTTGATTTGCCACTTTGCTTTGAAAGACAAATGGTGGTTTGTGTTATAAGAAGCAAACTCGGGACTTTTTTCAAGTACAGTTTTACTTTTAGAATCTTTATGACCTTTTGGGGCTAGGTAAAAGTTAAACATCTTATTTATAAGCCTCTTTTGAGAGAAGACTAATGGAAGATTAACTGATACATTATATAAAGACAAAATAGCTAGAAAACATAGTATCATTCATGGCTTTTTTAAGATTTGAGAATAAAGCACTTTCCATGTGGCCTTGTAATTCAAGTATCTTATAAGCTTTGATAGGAAAAAAAAATAAAGCAAAAATTTGCAGACAAGATGAGATAAGACAGAATAAAAGAGCATAAATCTAAAATTGTGAAATAGCAATAGGTGGAATACATAAAAAATGTAATAGCTAGACCAAGGACAAATGAAAAAGGAAATATTATTGTATTTAGTGTCCAGAGGTGCTATACAAATAGAAGCACATTTCTTAATTCTGACAGGGGTATTGCAATGGCACTTTAGAAGCGCTATGTCTTTTTTGCAAGAGAAATTGGATTTGCTAGATTTCTTCCAATTTTCCTTTAATTCTTGCCACAAAGGATACTGGGGCAACTTGGGAAATGAGCCTATAATATATAGTCAGATGATCACTTAATGATCAGCCTCATAATCCAAACATAAGTACCATGAACCAAAGTGACAGAAGATAAAAAGACTCTCCTATAAATTTCAATAAACTATGGGTAGAAACTCAGTTTAGGCAACAAGTACAAAGAACTTTTGTTCAAGAATTCTCTCAATATTTTTGATATCTACTAGATGGTACCCAACTTGTAAAAATGACTTTTCCTTTTTGGTAATGAGTAGGGAGTAATAATAGGAGAAAGCATTTAGTAAAATACACGTTGATCAGAGTAGGACCCAAGACATACGTGTAGGGTGAAGGAAAAAATGTATGTGGCATTAAAAACCTTAGAAAATAAAGGAAGGCTAGGGAAATCTTCATTTATTTTTGTGTGATTATTTTTCTTTGGCATAAAAGAAACTGGGTGTAGGCCAAAGGTGTGTGGGGTGAGAGGATACACCAAAGACAGAGTGGGGAACAGAACAGGTGGATTTACAGAAATACACCTAAGGGGAGCAGCAGGCAAGACAGGAGAGGTCTGCTGTGCCTTATGTGGGTTAGCTCCCTGGCCAGGGATGGGACTCAGGTCATATTGGTGACAGACTGAGACTTAACCCCTAGGCACAGAAAATTTTGATTTCCAAGAGTAGACTTGCTTGCACCTATGTTGATATTGCATTCGGGTACTTCTGTTATACAGGAACAATAATGATAGAGCGGAGATAAAATTTCAGTTGTCTGGGATGAGTTCAGTAAGCCTAGGAATAAGAGTTCACTTTGGAGATTTGGTCTATTAGTGGTTTGGGCTCATAGATGATTTTGAATATGAAGTCAATATCAGATGTATTTTCAATGACCTTTGTAAGAGTAAGGATCCCAGAACTAAACTTTTTCTGAAAACCTCCATTCTTACTGTATGTGGGCTTCTTTCCCTACCCCAGTGTTTTCCCTTACAACCTTTCTGAGGTCTGAAAGATTTTGGTTTTCAAGCCTTGAATTCACTGTTATTACTTTCCCTTTGTTATTGCGGTGATCCATGCAATTTAGGGTCAGTTACAACATTAACTTTGTTTTTTTCCACGTAACATAGATGGATCAAAATTATTCTTCAGTCATAATTTATAAACTTTATTGTATTCAGAAAAACACTTTCAGAAGCATTATCATGCCAATTACTCTAATCATAAACTTGCTTTATTCTTGGTTTATAGTCAACAATCTTTTTCACTTAGTTTGCTTATAATTCATGATTTTAGTTGAATCAGTCCTTCCAGGACATTTTCATTGTATAGTGTCTCAAAAGTAACTTTGAGCTAAATGGTTCTGTGGTAAGGTCAGTGGAGAATGGGACTTCACTTTTGAGATTTGGAGATCTGTTCTGAGATTACAATAAGGGAAATGATCTCTAGTTCTTTATAAACATTTCAAGGTGTTTGAAAATGGGTTTATTTCAAAGTATTTCAAGGTGTTGGAAAATGGGTTTATTTCAAAGTATTCCAAGGTGTTGGAAATGGGTTTATAAATATTGTCTTTCTCCAGATGTCAACAGTTCATGAAACAGGCATATTCTGGCTCAGACCAGGGAGCCCTCTCACAGGGTGAGCACATTGGTGGTGCCTAGGGTGCTGGCAATTGCTTTTGATTTAAACTGTATCTGAACCTTGAAGTCATGATTACCCTGACTAAATGGTTAGACTACAAAAGTGGAGTGACATCATCTCTCCATTAACGGATAAGAGAGCCAAATCAGGGATGGTTGTGCATAGGAAATAAAACAGCAAATGGAGCACACAGGGACATCACTATTACAAGGTAGATGATTTTCAGGTGGTAAAATAGAAAAATAGCTACTTCATCCCTCCATTCCCTATTTGGATTAATGAAATGTAGTCACTTTAAAATACAAATCCGTTGAGGTAGGCATTGTTGGGAGAAAGAAAATTTTTTCATGATATTTTAGGATGACTTAATAATTTTTCCCCTGGGAATCTTTGAAATTCCTCATTCACAATTTGTCTCTTTATTATAGGAGCTTTCCCTCAAAAATTGAAACAAACCATTGAGTCAGAAACACTTTATTGCCCATTCAATCTGTTATACTTCTGAAGTGCTCAGTTTTATCTAAAGCTATTTACTCTTTAGTCATGTATCTTTCAAAGATCTTAAAAATATGGTAACCACAATACATTTATAAAATTAAGCAGGGGTCTACACAGATAAGGTATATACTTTCTAGGAGATCTTCACCATGTGTCAATTCAAACTAGCTTATACAGGGCCTTCCTGGTGGCACAAGGGGTTAAGTCTCAGCACTATGAAGCTATTGGGAGCTAACCCACATGACAGTAACTCTCCTGTCTCACCTACTGTTCCCCTCAGTAGATCTGCCTGTACTGCCCCCCATTCTTTCTCTGGGGAATCTTCTCACCTCCCCACCCCCATACCTCTGGCCTACACCCCAGCTCTTGTACGCATAAGTAAATAAATCTTTAAAAATAAAACTAGCTTATACAAAAAGGATAGCATCCATAAATAAAAACTTTTTACATTGGAGTAATGCAGATATGGTAACAATTATTTTTGTTGTTCAACACAATAACTGGAGTTTTTAAGCAGACTAAAATAACAGTAAGAAAGGAATGTGGGCTACCTCTAGAAGCAAGAAACCCCCTATAGGTTCCAGAAAGAAATGCAGCCTCTCTGACTTGATTTTAACCCAATGAGATTCATTTTAAACTTTTGATGCCCTAAACTCTAATGTAAGATATTTTTGGTATTTCAAGTCACAAAGTTTGTACCGACTTGTTATAGCAGCAATAGAAATATCAATGCAAATGAGAGAGATCTTTCAACTCCTGCTACTTGGGTGAAAATTGAAGTCATGATTTATTAGGATGTATTAAAACTAGTGAGAGCAAAGCACAACATTACTAAAAAAGTTTAAGTTTTAATTTTCTGTACTAATAAATTGGAAAAATCTCTATCTTGATAGTAATCACAAAAATCTACAATTTACCTGGGAATGAAGAAAATCAACAAAAGATAAATAAATCATTTGTGGTGATCATCACCAGCTTTACTGAAGGATATTTTAGGTTGCTTTCAAAGAAACAGACCCTGAGAAAGAGACGTCTACAGTTGAACTACTAGAGAATATTCACAGAAACAACTAGAGAATATTCACAGAAATGTGAAGGAAGGAAGATTAGTAGGGGGAAATTTTGTGATACAGCTGCCACAAAGGATTCAAACAAAACTATCAACAATTCTCAAGCTGGGAGAGTCCTTTAGATATATCATTACATTAGCATATAATCCATTAGATGTATTCCATTTTCATTCCAAACAGCTAGGAGAAAGAGAGCTCAGTCCTGAACAGGGCATGAGGACAAGATCCAAGAATATCAGCCAAAAAATAATTTGCCTGTCCTATCTACTTCCTTTGCATAATAGGTTAATCTAACATGTCAATAGCTCTACAAGATTTTGGTTTCTTCTTTTTCTGGAACAATTATAATAGGTTGCTTGAATGAATATACCCCTCCTGCGATAGTTGGTCAGAAGGATGCAACTGATAGCCATTGCATCCTTCCTCTACTCTCAGCCTTCTGGTCCAGATGGCTTACTGGTGAGAAGAGGGCCTGTCTGAGCCTGTGACTACTGCACATTTCTTATAAGATGTCAAATATAACTTTCCCTGACCCAATACAGTACAAGAAGATCTATATCATCCTGAGGTTGAGTCAATTATCCTGATAATAGAGTTAGTGTTTTCCTTGACTCTTGGACTTCTGACATAAAAAGGTGCAAATGAATGAACAGTAGTCTCACCTAAACCTTCAATAGTGTTCCAGTTATCGTGAATTACTTACACAGAATAATTTCCATGCAGCTAAAAATTATAAATTCCAGACAATATATTAAAATAAGCTATATGCAAATGGTAAAGAACAACTAACAGGGAATATGAGAAGGAGAGTGCAATTGGTTAGAAAAACACAGTCTGTATCCTGAAGTCACATTTCAATCTTCTTGGAGCAGGGAAGGTGGAATTGAATCAGAAATACTTCAGTCATGCGGGCTTAATGTGTTAGAGAATGGAAGAGGCACAGAAGGACTTTAAATTGAAGGGAAAATTCTAGAGAAACTGAAATCCGTAAGATGATAATACTGAAATTTGAATATGTGAATATAACTGCTTGTCAAATCTTTTCCTGAGTCAGGAATTGTACATGCAGCCCAGGGGAAAACAGCAGCTTAAAGACTGAATGAACTGAAGAGCCATGATAGGTGCTGCCCGCTGCAAGAGACACAGAGTTTGGAGTTTGAGTCACACCCCCTTGGTGAACCTTAGTAAATACACCAAGGTCTTTTACAAATTGACACTAAGCTCAAAAAGTTCAAGGATATCAGTAAGCAGTTTAACTGTTTGCTTGAACAAAAAATGGTGCCATTTAGAAGAAAACTCTCCATAACTTAAAATGTCCAGTTTACGCACAATTTTTAAAAATATTAGATTTGAAAATCTATGGAAATTTGAATTTAAAAACCAATAGAAATAGATCCTGAGATGATCTAGATATTATAAATAGCAGATCAGATTATTAAAGCAACTACTACAAATATATTCAAGGATTTAAGGAAACCTGATCATACAAGTGATAGTCTCAGCAGAGAGGGACACACTAAAGAAAATTCTAAAAATTAAATCTGAAATAAAATGAAAAATTTCAAGTGCAGTCAGAAGAGGAAAGGCTCAGTAAACTGAAGATAATTTGACTTCAAGCTACAGAATAGAGAAAATAGTACAAGTTTAAAAAACAATTCAAAACAAAACCTCAGTGAGGTTTGAGAAAATGCCACACAGTCTAATTGTGAATAATTTGTTTCAGAAGGAGAAGAGAAAAAGAATGAAGAGATACATGAAAAATACGACCAAAGTCTCCAAAAATTGTTGCAAAGCAACTGTTTACAAATTGATTAAGCACTACTACAAGCAGAATCAACACAAACATAAACCACAGTTGAATATGTAGTAGTCAAACTACATAGTTTTGAAAAAAATGGAAGGAAAAATTTATTCATATAGCCAGAGAAAAGTGACACATCACTCATACTCTATCAGAAATAAAGACAGCAAGTAAAAACAGGTCATCTTTAAAAGTGCTAAAAGGAAAAGAAACAGTGATCAAACAGAATACTATAATTTTTTTTTCCAAAAATAAGGATGAAGCACAATATTTTTAGATAAATGTAGCTGGACTATTCCATTGCTATCAGTTCTGCACTGCACCAAATGCTAAAAAACAAACAAAAACCAACACTTTTTTTCAGACTGAAGGTAAATGACTCCAAAGGATACTACAGAAGGAATGAAGACACCATTAATGTGGACTGATGTTTTTTTATTCTCTTAATTTCTCTAAAAATAACATTTTGTTTAAAGTAAAAGCTTTATTGTATTATGGGTTTTATAAAATGTCAATCTAAAGCATGTAACAAATAGCACAAAAGAAAAATGTGTTAATGGAATTCTTGGAATATTTTTAGATCTTCAATTCCTAACACTAAGTAGCTGGAGTTTAGGGTATAATAACTCAGTAAATATAGTGAGATATGGTATGGTTAAAACGATAAAAGAGAAAAAAGGTAAAAAGGCTTATGTTAATTAAACAAAAATTATAATATTAAAATAAATATTTGATTCAATATAATCAAATTAATAGAAACAAAAAAGGGATAACAGAAGAAAACAGATGGAACAAAGGAAAAACAAGTAGTATCTTGATAGCCTCAATTACAAAGGAATATGAAGGATATAAGAAGAAGAAAAGAGTAAATAGAATAAAAAGGAATAACATTAAGAGAAAATACTGTTCAAACTGCAATAAAGACATTACCTGAACAAAAATGCAAGCTAAAGATTGTATCTATAGAAAATGTTTTAAATATTCAGACATCTACACTGGTTACAAGTAAAAGAATGGACAAGAATAGACATGCAAATAAAAATCATAAAAGTTAAAAACACAATAAAAGATAAAACTAAATCAAACAAATTCTAGAAATCTGAAAGTACTGTGGCTACCAGAAGGGGAAGTTGAGAAGTAGGGAGTGAGTGGCGGAGGGGGCCCAATGGACTAGAGTGGGGGTTAGCTGCTCTGAAAGTAATGCAGAGTGGCAATATACATCCAAACAAGTGTGAGTCTACCCCATACATCGTACATCATATGTAGTGTTTAAACCTGCAATGTCTCAAAATATATTTATGCATGATTTTTTTTTAAAGGAAAAGATACATTAAAAATAAAACTGGAGGGCCTTCCTGGTGGCGCAAGGGGTTAAGTCTCAGCACTATGAAGCTTTCCGCAACCACTGCAGCACAGACCCTGGCCAGGGAGCTGACCCACAAAGCATCCCCGGCTGCTCCCCTCAGCATTGTATTTCAGTAGATCTGCCTGTTCTGCTCCCCACTCTGTCTCTGATGAACCCTCTCACTGCCCCATGCCTCTGGCCTGTACCCCAGCTTGTATGTAAAAATAAATAAATCTTAAAAAAATAAAGCAAAAAAAAAAATAAAACTGGAGGGCCTCCCTGGCAGCACAAGGGGTTAAATCTCAGCACTATGAAGCTATTGGCACCCACTGCAGCATGAGTTTGATCCATATCCACAGCCAGGGAGCTGACCCACATGGTGAGCAGACCACTCCTGTCTCGCTCAGCAGTGTATTTCAGTAGATCCTCCTATTCTGCTCCCCATTCTGTCCCTGGTGAATCCTCTCACCCCCCTCCCATACACCTCTACTCTAATCCCAGCTTTTGTATAAATAATAAATATTTAAAAAAAATAAAACTGGAAGATTTACTAATATCACTCACGATAGACATTATGTCAAAAAATATTACTAGGGGTAATACATTTTATAGTGAAGAAATTTATGACAACATGGATGGAACTGGAAAGGATCTTGCTAAGCAGAGTAAGTCAGAAGAAGGACAAATCTTAATGGCTTCACTTATATGTATAATACAGAAAAACATAACAAAAGGTCATTCAAAATCAAGCCAATAATAAACTCTTGACATGTGACAGAAGTGGGGCAACGAAAGGAGAGGGAGGTGGAATGGCAGTGTGGGAGGGAGAAGACTCAATGGAACATGGTGGAAGATTTATGGGGCACAGGTTATGGGTGTAGTGTCATAATTTTGTAAGAGATTTAAACCTACAGCCTCCAAAGCAGATACAAAATAGGAAACACTTTACCTCAATAAACATTATTTGAAAAAAAATGCCCAGGGCCCATACAAGTCAAAATATAGCCTAGCAAGTGTGTATTTTAAAAAATCAATTATAATGAACAAAAAAAGAAACTGAAAAATGCGAAAATTAATGTTCAAGGAAGCAAACTAATTGTTTTCATTGAACAGAAATATTTACTGAAAATGAAGATACAAAGGACATGGAGTGGCTTATTACATGGAGTGGCTTACTAAAAGAAAATACTAAAAATGGGTTTTTATATTTCACAAAGTTAATAAGAAGATACCACAGAGTATATGTACACTGAAAGCATTATTATCAAATATTATACTAGGTCATATTCCATCAATTATAAATTTTGCCAAATCAGGTTAATGAAAATACCTGTGGCAAAGCTTTTACAAACATAACCAATTTAAGACTAAGTTTTGATTCCTTCCCTCACTGGTCTAAATTCATATGCTTTAAAAAATACAGGAAAATCAAGATTGCTAGATAATAGCTTTAGCGCTATGGAATATGGTTAAATTAGGATAATCAGTCTACCAACACATTTAGATTTTCAACCTATCAATACATGATTAATTAAGAAAGCTTCATCCTTAATTAGTTCTTGGATACAACCTGACGTAAGGGCAGGCACACTGCTTAAGTAATTAGATTCCATATTATTCAGTAAGCATGTAAAACGAGATTTGGGCAAATATATTTGTATATAGATATGCATACATTTAAGATGATAATGTAAATCAGCTATTCTAAACCTAAAAGTTCCATACATTTTAGTGTTTCCTTTACATAAAAATAAAATTTATTTTAATGTCTTCTCTTAAGTGTATTTATATAATGTCTTACATAATAAGTATCAGAGGTTTGGAAAAGGCAGATTAACAGTTAAATACATGACCTGTATATAATTTATTGCAAGATATATCAAATATGTATTTATATGATACGCTGAAGAAATGATCTATAACACAAGGACGTGTTTGGGCAATGCAAGGGACCTATGAATCCATTTGATTCATTAGCACTGTCAACATACTGGTCCACTATATTTTGCTACTTTCACATACTACTGTTATTTTTAATTATCTTTCATATAATTGATGTAAATTAATACAAAATAAAATTCTTTTAATATAAAATTATTTTAAAACATTACTAAGTAGTGAGTGGGTTTTATTTGATGAATCCAGAAAACAGAGTCAAAGTACAATTACATCAAATGAAGGACTAACAATTTTTTTATTATTTTATAAAGGAGTGGCCACTGCTCTGAATCCAGTCACTCTAAACCTCATAATCTCAAACAAGAAGTAGAAGATAATAAAATCAAACCCTGCTTTTGTCTTCTCCCACAGGTATGTAACTGTCCCAAATGTCTCTCAAATCCATGTCTCATCTTCCATTCTTACTTGCTCTGCCCTGAAGTAAATTGTCTGTGTATCTCACTTATGAATTTTACTTGCTTTGTTTTCCTTTCATCTAACACATTCAAATTCATCAGTTCATTCCTAGATGTATCTAATATAGTGATTCTCTATAGCAAGTAAAAAGTCAAACACAAGATTAGATAATATTTGCTATGATTATCTTCTTTCTTACTAGTTGTGAACAATCATTTTAATGTCTGGTATATAGGTTGTTTTCCAGTAAGCTTTCCCTGGTTTATAAATATATGTTGGATTAATGAAAAATACCATCTCTCTTGGTGAGTGGTTTGTGTTACTTTTAGCCTGCATTTATTCACTCATCACATACACATCTATTATTTGAATTCTTACAATATTTTAAGTGTGGTCTGGTTACT
>PVIJ01023172.1:0-14718 GCA_004024925.1 Scalopus aquaticus | reverse complement strand
GGGGGAGAGGGAGATGGATGAAGAGAAAGGAAGTGGGGTGTGGGGGAAAGGAGAAGGAAAAAGAGGAAGAAACACACAAACAAGCAAACAAAATAAACAAACAGACAAAAAGAATGTTGATGACAGTGGCAGGGAGATAGGGGGATAGAGGGATTAAGAGAACAGAGATAGTGGAGGGTGAGACAGATAGACAGTAAGCAGCCAGTTAGTCAGGGAAACAAATAAATATATGGGCAGATGTGGGAGGGTAACTTATCAGGGTTTCATGTAAAACAAAATTAAGCTTATTGTGATTAAAATAAATCAAAAAGGAGAAGAGAGAGAAAGGAGAGGAAGAAAAGCAGAAGGAAAGAACATAAAGAAAGAGGTAGGTAAAGGGGCCTCCCCGGTGGCGCAGTGGTTAAGCGCTGCGCTGTGGAGCTGTCGGCAGCGGTGATGCGAGTTCGACGCCCGGCCGGGGAGAATCCCACATGGTGCGGCAGACCTCTCCTGCCTCGCCCGCTGCTCCCCTCAGCAGTGTATTTCTGATCTGCCTGTTCTGCTCCCCACTCTGTCTCTGGTGAACCCTCTCGCCGCCCCTACAACCTCTGGTCTGTACCCCAGCTTGTATGTATAAATAAAAAATAAATCTTTAAAAAAATAAAAATAAAAAAAAAATAAAGAGGTAGGTAAAAAGAAAAATAAAATTGAAAAAACAAATGGCTAAGGATGGCCCCCCAGGCTCTTGGGGTTGATGCAAGCTTGGGGAGATTTTTGTAGTCTTTTGCCCCTGAGGTCTTGGGGTTTTCAGGTGGCCCCACTGCTGGGGTTGAGTCCCCTTTCAGGTGTCAGATGCTGCTATCCCCCCGCTGTCCTTTGCTGCCGGTATTGGTTGCTAGAGTTCTTTCTAATCTCTCTCTCCCAGCGTTTCCTCCTGTGCTTGCCTGAGTCTATCACCACTGCTGGAGCGGCAGCCAAGCAGCAGGTGTGGGGGCTGGCAGCCTCTTCCCACCTGGAGCTACAACCACGTGGGCAGGTGGGGGGGGGCAGTGACCACCAGCAGCCTCTTCAGACAGCCTCTTCCCACCTGGAGCTACAGCCCCGTGGGTAGGAGCCAAGTCAGCAGGCAGCCTCCTCCCTTGGGAACTACTACAGCCACGGGGGCTATGTGGACCAGCAGCCTCTTCCCAGCCAGAGCTGCAGCTGTGTGGGCAGGTGGGGGAGGGTCCCCCACCCCCACCCACCCCCCAGATGGCAGGCAGCCTCCTCCAGGCCTGCAAAGCTACTGTCGTGGGCAGGAAGGGGAGGGGCAGGAGCTTCAGCAACCCGCAGCTGGAGGTTCTTTGGGTGCAGCAGCACAGGGATGAAGGCGGGATTGCGTACCTCACCGTCTGGCTGAAGTTTTCCGTCCCCACTGCAGTCCCAGGCCTTATACCCGGCAATGCTTGAGGAAGCCTGCTTACCCTTCTTTCCTTGCTGATATCTTTCTGGGAGGGGCCTGGTGACCTTTTCCTTCTCTTTACTCTGTCTCTTCTACTTCTCTCTGTGTCCAGGACACCAGTGGGGGTGGTTGGTTTGTGTAGCACATCTGGTCTTCTTCAGATCAGGTCCCAAATTTAGAGATATTTCTTTCTGTAAATCGTTTTTTATGGGAGAGCCTGATCCTAGCGTCCCTTCGCTGCCACGTTGATCCTGGAAGTCCTTGCTTCTACATTCTTTCACAGTCTTTCTTCTGTCATACATAATGGATTGCGCAATTTCTTGATTCTGGTAAAAGGTTAAGGTGGTGTGGTGATCTCTGAGTTAATATCGTCACCAACAGTCTACTCAGGAGTGCCTTTCACCATCTTTCCCAGTCACTTGCAGCCAACTTCAATCCACTAAAGCTCTGAGGTTCAATAAGATGTTTAGAAATAGAAGTTCCTAAGGACCTCGGGGTCTGGCTGCTGCTGTTAAAACTGCCACCAGAATTAGGACCTCCCTTGAATCCTTGGGGATCCGCCCTAAAAATGAGGATCCCCAGAAGACAGCAATTTCCCACATTCAAAACCTTCTAAAATTTCATTTTTAGTATCCCTAGAGCCCCTAGGTAATCATTAGTGCCATTTATCCTCTGTTACCAGTTTTGTCATCTGATCTGCAGCTTGGAGGCCTGGCTGTTGTAAACCCACAGAGAAAAACTCTTCTTCCACAGAGAAAAAGAAAAGTTATAGAGAATTATCCGGGTTTTTTTTTTTTCACCTTGAATAAATAGAATTTCTCCTGGAAGGTCATCTATGTGGTGTCACAGAGGTACAAGTGCAGAAAGACTCTAGCTACACAAAATTATGTACACAGCATCTCACATGCATCTTGTGTAAAATTCATCCAATTCAGCAAATATTGAAGCCCTGTGCCACCATGTGGCAAACCCAGTTCTAAGTACTGTATGTGTATCATTGAATTAAACAAAGTACTTGTCCACATTGAACTTATAGTTACTTCACAAGGTTGTTGTAGTAACTGAAATGTAATACATTTGACAACCTGGAACATCAAAACTATGTTAGATGCAGATTATGTTCAATAGAAAATAGGACATAAGGCAGCATTCCAGGTAGAGCTTAATTTAATCATCATTTGTCACTGCTTTGATGAATATTATAAAAATGAAGGATTTGGAGTGATACTTTTTAAGTGAAAACATGACAAAATAAATCCTTAGAGTCAGTTGCAAAATGACACTAATATAACAGTTGACATTCTGATTTTCACAGCAATATTTGAGTGTGAATATTAACTTACTCCTAGCATAATTTACAAAATCTAAGTACTAGTTCTGTAATAACTGCCTCTTCTCATCTTTGAACAATTCTAAGATAGCCCTAAGATATAGTTTCTTTACTGAGGGAAAATGCATGTTTGCAAAAAATTTACATCAACTATTTTAAGAATCTTTTAAAAGAAAGAAATTTAACAATGCAATTTTCCATTATTAAAAAATATGTCAATCTTTTAGGTAATACTAATTTTTTTTTTTTGCTGTAAGTGAGACTTAGTTGAAAACCAGGTTTTCAAAACCAATTGCCTTCTGATCTTTAGAAATTGAAGATATACAATAACTTTCAGGATTGTAGAATTTGACACTATTAATAATCACATTGCTTTATATTAAGATTCACAATAGTGTAATAAAAATATTATCCATTATTATTCAATGAGTGCTAAAAGGAACTGTGAGGAGTTATAAGGAACTATAAATGAGTCAAGTTGGAAGAGTCAAGAAATTAGTAACATTACCAAACAAACGGGGGAAAAGCCCAATAGAACTTAAAACCATTTTATTCGGGGCCCCCCTGGTAGCGCAGCGGTTAAGCGCTGCCCTGTGGAGCTGTCGGCAGCGGTGATGCGAGTTCGATGCCCAGCCAGGGAGATTCCCACATGGTGCGGCAGACCTCTCCTGCCTCGCCCTCTGCTCCCCTCAGCAGTGTATTTCTGATCTGCCTGCTCTGCTCCCCGCTCTGTCTCTGGTGGACCCTCTCACCGCCCCACACCTCTGGCCTGTGCCCCAGCTTGTATGTGTACATAAAATAAATCTTTAAAAAAAAAAAACATTTTATTCTAGTTATTGGAATATTCTAATTGTAATGTAGTCAGAAGGTGTGCGGTAAACACATGGCAAAATAATCAACATCAAACTTTAATATCTGTTATAATATCAAGTGTCATGGAAAAGAATTCACAATATGTTGTATTGTAACTGTATGAGATTAGCACTGGAATTGTTTGGCAGTGATAGAAAGAAAACTTTCTTTAAATTTCTTTTATTTTTAATGGATATCCCTATCCATTAGGATGCAACCTAATACAGAAAACCTATCATACAAATTAAGATTTTCTATTCCTAGGTGCTGTCTGTTTTGACTTCCAAAGAATATTTTTCTCAAAGATATCTCCTTTTTGTCATGAGCTTAGATCTATCTTAAAATATCTCAATTTATTACGCACAATTCAGGATGAATCTAAGATTTGTGTAAAGGGCAATATCATGAATATTAGTGCCCAGATTTCTAGACCTAGTCAATGGCAATATTTGTTTCTTTGCCAGAACATTGCAAATCTATAGAACTTCTTCAGTCCATGAACCCTATGTTGATTCAAAATGCATAAAATGAATACATATTTAATAGAAAACAGCTGCATCCTTTCCATTTATACCCAACCCCCTTTATAAAGCCTATTTTATGATAAGTTGAAATGTCTCATTAACCTCATTCCACAGATGGAGAAAAGGAATAGGGAATTGTCGGTTTGCCTTTTTATTGTCTTTGGGTTGATATAATTGTCTGTTATTTGTCACCAGAATCAATTTAGCAATTTTAAGTGGTATGTAATCTCTTAGACTTCTGTGTTCAAGTACAAGTTGTGGTTAATAAAACTTCCTTCAAGGTAATTTGGGTGATCAGGGAAACTTTAGAAGAAAACTGTTATTTTGGAAAGAGATGATGTTATATCCAAGACTCTGAGATGTTTTCTCTGTAATACCACAGAGAGCGATGATAATCATGAGAGTGAGGGATAATTTGGCAGGTGTTTGGAAAGACCTGCCTGGTTGCATGATCCTATCATGCTGCTTCAATTCTCTGTATAGTACTTATTAATGTTGATATTTTTATTTAATTAATTTTTGTCTTTATATTCTATATTACTATACTAGAATATAAATAATGATTATTGCTTGAGGAGGTGACATTTAAACAGAGTTATGCGATAAGAAAAAAATATGAGGAAAGCATTCCAGCTAGAGTAAGAAGGACTCGTTTGAAAGCCCTAAATTGAGATTGCTTTTGGCATGTTTGAGGAAAAGAAAGGACATTGTGCATAGCAGAGTAAAATAGATTTGGGTGAGGTGGTTAAAAGTCAGATTACAAGGATCTTGGTAAATCAGAACTAAGAGGTTGTGTTACATTCTGAGTGAGATGGCAACCCAGTAGGAGTGACATGATCTTTTGTAAAAAATCTGACTTTGACCCTTATCCCAAGAACAAACTGAGGGGGATGGGCAAGAGTGGAAGCAGAAAAGCAGTTAATCAATGGATTCTTCCAGTTTGGAGATATCATTGGCTTGAGTAGGAAGGCAGTAGTGGAGATGGAGAGAAGAGGTTGGATTTGGGATGATTTTGGCGTTGGAATCCCTTAGACTTAAAAATGGATTAGATCTGAGAAATGAAGGAAAGAGAAAACCCAATCTCCATGCCCCACACTTTCCATAAGCAGTCTGGTTTGTTGTTTTCTGTTTTGTTGTATTCTTTTCTTTCCTTTTTTTAATTGAAGTAAAACCTAATTTCAGTAAAGTAAGCAAATATTAAATGCACAATTTGTTAACATTTTGTATATGTATATGCTTTTATAACTAACCACCAGGTCAAGTAATGCTTTTCTATATTCCACAGATCTCCTTTGAGCCACCTCCCAGACAATTCCCTTAACTCTTACCACTTTTGATATTCTTCTTCAATCCCTCTACCCTAGACTGCTGTTTTGTTTCCTCATTCTTCTGTTTGGGAACTTAAGTTTGCTCCACTGAAACAAGATATCTAAATATACCCATCTCCTGACAAATCTCAAACTTCCCCCAAATCTTCTCTTGTCATATATAGAATGCATTATTCATTACTCTCTCCCTCAAAAGTCTTGACATTTCCATTTTCTCTAATTTAAACTACTTGACTCTACCCACTCATTAGGGCCTTAGTTAGCCTTCCATTTCTCTAAGGTGTGTGACTTTAACATAAATACTTCAGTCTTCTTGTATTTTGCTTTCTTGGGAATTGTGGCATCTGTACTGTTTTAATGTTATGCTGAAGTCTTATATTTTTTTCTTTGAGAAAATACAGCATCCATACTGCTTTAATATCTGTACTGCTGTTTTATCTACTTTGTTCCTTTATGTATTCATCACCTCTAACATAGTGCCTGGGGCAAGGTTGCTGTTTGATAAATATTTGTCGAATATATGATGAAGGAATTAATTAATATGCATTGTTAGTTTTCTTTGATGTATATGTCCTACTGGCTTATTCTCTACAGCAAGGATCAGATTTTGTATTTCCTGCATTATCATTCATAACATCTAGCAAGGTGATCTTGAAAAAATAATAGGCTAAAAAATTAGCAACTCCTGTACTCCCCAACACTCATGTCTTTGTTTATCCAAATTGACTTCTCACTGATTTAGGTCACTTTAGATGTGTGGAGATAATGACAATATAAACATCTCCTGTGCTTAAATATTTTGTCTCAGTTGTAGGGAATGTAGTTGAGATATCTGGTAGAACCAACTGGCAAACTCAAACCTAAATATACTTGTAAAAAACACTTTCTATAAATTTGGAAATTTATCAAGCCTGCTCTGGTAAGTGATTGCTTCAGAGCAAGATCGGACTATTTTTTATAGACTTGTACTAAATGGGTAGGTAACTTACATACAAATCATTTCTGTGTAATAAAGTACATGACATTGGGAATAATCAATTCCGTGCTCTCAGAAATTTTAATAAGGGAATCCAATTGACTGCCAGGCAATTTGATTATTATTATTTTTTAAATCAATGCTAGACAGTTATGCATTGGTATAAAGGGTATCAGAATGTGAAACTGAGGGTCTGTATTCAAGTTCTAATTCTTCCATTAATGAGATGTGTGACTTTGAAGGAGCTGATTAAATTCATTGAAATATAATTTCCTTATCTTCAAAGTGAGTATGGCCAGAAAGGTTGTGAGAAGAGAATGAGGTGAAAGGAAAGATTTTTTTTGAAGGTATGCATGCAACCTATTAATAACTAGGTAGTAAAAACATAATTTAAGAGAAAAATTGTGCATTTGGATCCATTAAGTCAGTCTTGTTGCATCATTGTTTCTGCTGCTTATTGGGCATTGCTTCCTCTAAGAAATGACCCCTCTCAGACTGACTTCTTTCACATCTGCAATTGTGTTGGTTCTTGTCTCAGATACCAACAGCTGTGCTGAATGTTACTGGATTCATCTGGGCACTCTTCCATTAGTGCTGGATTCTAGTAGTCATGGAGATGACAAGTTGTCCTGCTTAGTGTGGCAGCTGGCAAACAAATAGCACCTTCCCTTTAATGTCATAGCTCATGGTACTTGGGAATTGTCAGATTAAAAAATTCAATAACACTATTCTCTGCAATGCCTTCACAGCAGGTTACCAATTAAGGGTTCAGGATGCCACTTTTATCATACCAGACCTTTGAGAGATTTGGTATAAAACCATTCATAAAACTATATTTTATCTTCTGCCTAGTATAAAAGAGCAATTAGAATACCTTTCTTAGAGAACAAAAGATTTCAGTAAGTATCAACATTTTTTAAGTCTATGTAGAAGATGGGCTAGTGGGTTATGCCAAGTATTAATTATATATATTTACTAGTATATAAGATAATCCTATAAGTTCAGAAAAGAGATCAAGGTTAATTTTATTACCAAGTACCCTTGGTCCTATTCATTTAATAGTGGGGGATATATAATCTATCAAAATAAAAAAAAAGTTTAAAGTGATTTAAAATCATTTTAACAAGGTCAGAAATTAAGTTTCAGTTATTCTTTCCAGGATAAGTACAATGTCATGGCTTTAATAACAACTAAAAATAAATTTAGACTTTTGAGCAATTTATTTTTCCTAAGGGAAAAAGAGCCTTGAACATACCTTTGGGGAGATTACTAACCTCTCTGGAAAGTCATAAATCCTTGTAATATCCCTACAGGGTTATGGGGCATTTTCTAATTCTACCTGGTAGCTGGGAAATTAGAGTTTGTCAATAATTTCTAATTTTAAGGATGGGATGACCAGAACTCTTGTAATACTTTTCTCTTTTCAGTTTATCATTTGGCCTTCTTTCTTTCAAACACAGAATGGACAGTTAATAAATATTTGTTCTTTGGTTCAGAGTATTATTTCAAACATTGAAATCACTGGGCATAGTCTCTATTTATAGCTAAATGAAAAGCTTAGATTCTAGTAGGTAATATTTTTTACTTTTCTTTCCAATTATTTGATGCCCAACTTGTAGGATCATACATCCCCACAGGTGGTCATAGGACATACTGGCATCCATGTGGGTCATGTGATTATTTGTCCAGTGGAATGCAAACAGATGCCTGAGGACACAGCAGTGAGCTCGTCATTCTCTCTCCCGGTGTAGTGACAATGGCATGCCTAGAAAGGGGCACAGAATGGGAAGATAGATTGAGTGAAACTGCACCAGATCTATCATAACATGAGTAAGAAATAAATCTTTATTGTTACAAGTCATTGAAATCTCATAGTTCATCAATACAAATAGCTGGAAAAGATTTGCTAATACAAAGCCCTTACCCACTGGAATAGGTTTAAAATCATTAACTGTTTTAGTCCTCAACCAAGTAACTACTCCATTGACACAATTAGTTTGTAAAATCACCTATCTTTTGCCCAAATGGTTATGTACAAATTATTTTTTAAAGATTATTTTTTGTTTGATGCATAAGCCAAATTTTCACAGTAAAAATATTTAAGATTCTATATTACTTGGACTTGGAGTTAATTCTCTAAATAATCAAAATTTGTCAAAACATTTAATAGCAAAACAGATAGTAGAATTGACTTTAATGAGCAGTTAGTATTACCCAAGTATACTTTCATAAAATAATAAAGACCAGATGACCAAGCACTGATTTAACTTTATTATTTCTATGACAGAGGATAATTACCTCTTTAATATAATCACCATAATAAAAAGGGAAAAACTCCCATTGATTAGTTGAAGTTATTTAAATATCATCAATATGATGATATTTAAAATGAAAAAAATCAAGATGAGGGATCAATAATCATGTTCAGAAAACAACCAAATGAAATGGTAATTCTAACTTGAATGCCACCTTCATAAAGAAGAATGAGAAGTAAAAGATAAAACCACTAATACACCATTTATAGCATATTTATTTTTTGTTCCCCAACATCTTTGTAAATTAGGATCTGTTCAATTATTGAAGTAGTCCCAGAATCTTGGAAATGTAAGAGTATAGTTGGCCTTCAGATTACACCTTGCAGTTTGTCCCTTGTGATTGAAACTGTCATTACACTATCTAAAGATACTGGTGACCTAAATAGTACTTTCAAAAGAATCAGTAGAGAAAGAGAGAGTTATCAAAAAAGCAATGATTGTGCTTAGATATCTCAGCCTTAGAATTATTCACTATAGATGCCATAGCATATTGTCAGTAGTGGTCTACCTTTTTCTGTTATATTCTGTATGTTAGAAACTCAGAAGATATCGATAGTCACCTTCATAGAATCAATAGTAGGCAAATATGTGGAATTTGAGGGCCTATTGATGATTCTAAAATAAGAACAAATTATGTACTTATCATAGGTTTTAAAAGTTTTTCTTGAGTATCTTATTACAGTGTTGTTATCATGTACTACGATATTTGATTACTGTTAATGCTAACGCTGATCTCTCAGTTCACCAGTAGTGTTGCAAATCCAACAATCCAGTAATAGAAAGTCTTAAGTTTTCTGATAGACCCCTATTCAATATAGACCTATGTCCACTGCACTGCTATTAGCATGACTCAAGATATAACTTAGACAAATAAAAGGTGTAGAATTTAGTGAGTCATTCAAAAAAGATCCATAAGTCAATAGAAGTGAAACTAACATCTTTACTTAAATACCAGTTATTTCCAGGAGCCTGTCCCGACCACCCATATAAAATAGTCCCTAAATAGTGAGCGTGACTAGATAGTCACTATCTAGTTGCTTTTCACATTTTTATAGCATTCATGTAGCATTTTAACTTAATTGTTTATTGTCTGTTTCCCCTTCTAGAATGTAATCTCTGTGAGGACTGAGATGTTTAATTTGTTCAATGTCCTGCTAGGTCCAATTCTTAAAAAATAATGACTTTCAATAAATAGTTGTTTAATGAATGAAGCCTGGGGAGGCAGAATATCTTTCAATGGATAAAAAGTGGAACTCTTTTTCTCTTGAAGGCACTTGGAATACTGAACATCATTTATTCAGACATTGCTAACACTGTGTAAAAAAAATAATACAAACTTCCCTAAACTTTATTTTCTCAATGTGACAATGGAGACAGAGTACAAAAAAGTTATAAAGTTTCCTTACGAAAAACAGTTCTCCAAATTCTGCACTTAAATAGAGTCCAGTTTATTTTGAGTCTCTGTCTTCTACTGACCTGATTATAAGAAGCAGATATACACAATCAGAGATATGTAAGTAGAATATTCTAAGCAATTAGAATGCAGTTATCATCCACTGCTCTCAAGAGTGAGTTAAAAAAACAAATTCAGAAATATTCTGGGGGATAATTAGCACCAGAGAAGTCGAGCTGAATGTAGAAAGATAACATGTATAATACATGAGATACTTTTAATATGTTCATGAAATTTTCAACATTTATGATTGTGTCGGGGTTATTTATTTTGGCAAAGGAAGGGAATGGTGGACTGTAGCAATAAAATCAGTAAGCCCAAGCAAGTTGTTTACTTCATTACTTAGGGTTTTCAGTGGGTTTCCACAGTGCCTGGGGACCAGCAAGCTCAGAGATTTATCCCATGAGGTCCAGAAGAAATGTCAATTCTCAATTCTCACATCCTGTATGGAAAAAAAAATAAGTCATTTGCTGAAAGTAGACATGGCACCAAAACTGAAAGATTATCTGATAGCAACTGAGGCAAGAAGATATCCTTGCACTGAAACAGTAATGCTTTTGTAGTAGCCAACTGGAATTAAGAAATAGAAGTTCTTTATTTCTGTGAAAGTAATGATAAGGCTTTTGTTTTTCTTATTCATCAGTCATAGAGCACTACTTGTTAAGGAAAACTTGATAATGATTCTATCTTCTTAACTTTTTTTTTTAAGATAATTCACATGTACAACACCATTAAAAAAGAACCTATAGGGTACTCTTAGCATAGATGATGACAGTTCCTCAAAAAAAGGAATGTTTTCTCTTAAGCAGTCAATTGGTGCCTTTTATGGAACCAATTACAAGATTCTGAAACTATGACCCGTTTTAAAATTTGATAAAAATGTCAAGTTAGTGTAGAAGATGTAAATTCCAGTCCAATCAGCATTATTCTGTTACTTGATTATGTGTATTTAGAAACCTTTCACCTTTATGCTTTTAAAGCACTGGTATCTTCATCTTTTGTTGGTTGCACTTAATTTATTCCTTTATGTGCAAGAAATATTCATTTCAGTTCTGTATTTTATTTGCTTTGTTATCTTATTCGTCAACCAGACAGCCTTGTTTATAAAAGAGTCAACCCAAATCAACATTTGACATGTAATAGCTAATCTGACTTCAAATATCCAAGTTATTTCTAACATTCTTTTAAAAATATTCTTTTAAATATATAAATATAAATAAAATATTCTTTTAAAAATACTCACTATTTCATATAAAAATAAGCTACATGTTTTATGACAAATGGGAAATAGAAAATCATATTATGGTATAACAATATTCTGACAATGCATTATTATAAAAAGGCATTATTCCTAGAGTTTTAACTGGGAAGTACTTACACCTGACCATTTATCATACCCAAAGCCTGAGAAACACTTTGCCTATTTAAAAAAACAAAATAATGAAACTCTAGCTTTGATTTTTCTCCTTCACTAATTTTTTTAGCACATTCTATCTGATTTTTAACATATTTTCTTTTCATTTTGGAGAATTATTTTAATGCAGTTTTTTATTTTACGTCATACTTCATTCTTTTCCTCCCTTTTTATTTTCATGGTGAAATGATATTTTCAAAGCAGGAAATGAATAAGAATAGCCTTCCAGGTTATTTCCTGAAGATAAAATTCAGCTTTAAATCCAAGGAAAATGAACTGAATTTCAATACCCAACTAAAGATTTTAAATATTCTAGCAATTTGAAAACTTGTTTTTATCAAGCCATTTTACAATGTCTAATTATTCTTCATGATTTGATATCTGGCTATTCACTAAGCTCTGAGCTCTTCAGATCACTGAATAACTTTTACATTTTATCAACTGAGTCTTGATAAATTTGAAATTTGTAATTTTGTTATAACGACAAAACTTTGAGCTATACAAACAATGCTCTTTATGTTACCCTTGTCTTCAAAATTTATCTCTCTTTCATTTTAATATAAGGCTGGACATATCTTCATAATATCTTGCTACTAAGTCTAGGTTAGAGGCCACTGCTTGCTTTTTCCCCTTAACCCTCTAACCCACTAACCCTCTCAGTTCTTTTGGAAACTCCTGTGCATACTCATAATGCAGGAAGTACATATGTAGTCCTTTGAATTATTTAAAAACAATAACTTCTTGCTCTTGATTATCACAATATTTAGCCTACTTGTGCAATGGCATCTGGTTTCCTGACATCTTGCAGAATCTGTGGGATTGAGAGAGGAGGCAAAAATAAGGAATACTAAACTCTCTTCTCCACTGCCACATTAAGAAAAGATTGTATTCTTATTCCTCTCCAAGTGGGGTAGAAAGAACTTTCATTTCAATGACATCCTCAAGGAAATACAACAAAAAATTAAAATTTATATGGAAGCATAAAAGATCCAGATAGCTAAAGAAAAGAGAAAGGAGAAAAATGGAGGCATCATGTTACCTTATTTTGAAGTATACTCTAAAGCATTAGCAACTAAAACAATATGGAATTGAAATTTAAAAAGACATATGAATCCTTGCAACAGAATTGAAAAACCCAGAAATAAATCAACCTATACAGAGATATCAAGTTTATGACAATAGAGCCATGATTATACAATGGAAAAAAGAGAGTTTCTTTAACAAACATGCTAGGAGAACTGCAAGGATATATGTAAAGGAATGATGCTGAAAGACTAACTCCATGCACACAAATAAATGACTTAAAATGGACCAAAATGGATTAAAGACTTAGATGTAAGACCCATGATAAAAAAATATATAAATGAAATATTGTTGATACATTTCATGACAACAGTGATTAAGATATTTTGGGAGGTTTGACCCCCTATGACAAAGGAAATAAAAACAAAAATAATTGATTGGGACTACCTCAAATTAAAAAGTCCTTACACAGTGAAGGAAAATATAGATTAGATTGAAAAGACATTCTACTTAATAGGACAAAATATTCACATATTATACAATCAACAAGGGGTTAATATCCAAGATATACAAAAAACATTAAATTTAACACCAGAAACAAAAAACACAATTACCAAATGGACAGTTGACCTGAATAGACAATTCTCTGAAAGGATATCCAGAAGGTCAATAGATAATGAAAAAATGTTCAACATTACTTTTAATAAAGGAAATTCAAGTCAAGACCACAGTGAGGTATTAACTCACACCTATGAAAATGGCAAGCAGTCTTTTTTTTTTTTTTTTGCCAATTCTTTTAGATTTTTTATAGCCTTTTTAGTTGGAACATAGTAATAGGGCTACCAGAGGGAAAAATAACAAGGGAGTTGTTCAAGTTACTATTGCTGTGTAACAAATTACCCCCATTGTGGCTTAATTCCATTTTATCATGTTCGGAGGAGTGCTTGTCTCCCTTCCACAATGTCTAGCACCTCAGTTGGGAAGATTCAATGATTAGGGCAATGCAGTGGGTGGGGCTGGAATCTACTGAATCTTTTCTCAGGGGATTTCCTTTAATAGAGATAGCCCCAAGTTTGGTAGCTATATGCTTCATTTTTGGGGACCCTGCCTCATCCAATCTCTAGAGTAAGACTATGATTTCTCTTCATTGGTGGTCAAAATAGATACTAAAAACCTGATTTATTAATATTATCAATGTTCATTGGATCATAAGTCAGAGAGTAGAAGTCAAACTAATGGACATACTCAAAGTTTTCTAGTATCAGTCTCACCTTCCAGGGCATCCTGGTTCCTGATTTCTGCCTCCACACAGAGTTCTCTGACTCATGGTTTCTAAGAAGGAGCCCTTTAATGTTTGTCGTAAAAGACAGCCTAATAAAATGCTTGAACAGCTGTTCTTTTTTCTTTTTTTTAAAATGCTTTTTTCCCTTTTTATTTCTTGTTTATCACCTGTAGAAGAATCTCAAAGAGCAGGAATGCTTCCAGAAAATGAAGGGAGTCTCAGTCTCATTGGGGAGTTTTATGGTTTAAAATTGCTGTAACAAAGATTGTAATCTCTTATGGAGGATGCACTTAGAAGGATTCTCATCTGAGGCAAGGAAATATTCCTTGAAATAAAAAAGAGAGAGAGAGAGAGGATATGAACCCTTAGAAGTTCTTCTAAAACTGTCCTTCTAAAAAACTGTTTTGTTACAATTCTTATCTGTAGTTCTAATTTTCCTAGGGACAGTTATTTAGAGAATGTCATAATTATTTTAAGATGGCCGTGCTTCCATTTATTCAAGGAGAATAATAACATAAAAAGTTGCACTGAAAAATCTCCAATTCAGAAACTGAGAACTCATTTTTTTCATCCCATTGTTACCCTTTTTTTTAAATATAAAGAATCTAAAGGGACAATGCAGATACTGCTTAACTTAATACTAGTATAAATTTGGGTTTGATATCACTAATGAATATATAATATTGTCATTTTGAATAGAACTTACTTTATTTTATTTTATTTTTTTAATATATATTTTTATTGTTATTTATGTCTTTTACATTTTGTATTCCCCTTGGGTAGCCCACCACCAATTCACCC